>CAJQUN010002949.1:0-20258 GCA_907163345.1 Haberlea rhodopensis | reverse complement strand
GCCTTGATAACGGATGTACCCCTCGCTTAGCGGATGATACCCATCGCTACACCTTGATAGCGGATGTACCCCATCGCTCAGCGGATGATACCCCTCGCTACACTTGATAGCGGATGTACCCCATCGCTCATTTTGTGAGCGGCAAGACCTTCCTTGCTTGCCCATAATAACCACCGGACATTCAACCACTCTTAAGAACATAGTTTCATATTCATCAAAAGCATCGTAGCATCTTATAAACATCATCTTATAAACATCATTATCTATAAGCATTATCATCTTATAGACATCGTCGTCTCATCATAATCGTTATAGTAACGTCATATCATCATCATTTATCGTAACATCATCATAAGCATCTCTTCATCTTAATTCATCATAAACATCATCATCATTTATCATAACATCATCGTAAGCGTCTCTTCATCTTAATTCATCATAACATCATAATCATTTATCATAACATCATCGTAAGCGTCATCGTAACTTATCATAAGCATCATCATCATTTATCATAACATCATCGTAAGCGTCTTTCATCTTAAATTCATCATAAGCATCATAATCATTTATCATAACATCATCGTAAGCGTCATCGTAACTTATCATAAGCATCATCATCATTTATCATAACATCATCGTAAGCGTCTCGTCATCTTAATTCATTATGAAAATCCTCTTTTTTAGCAAGCATCTTATCATCTTTATTCATCATAAAATCATCTTTACTTAGCAAGTATCTTATCATCCTTATTCATCATACGCATCATCATAACATCGTAAATT
Organism: Haberlea rhodopensis; assembly: GCA_907163345.1. Taxonomy (NCBI): domain Eukaryota; kingdom Viridiplantae; phylum Streptophyta; class Magnoliopsida; order Lamiales; family Gesneriaceae; genus Haberlea; species Haberlea rhodopensis. The sequence continues at coordinate 19,472 of CAJQUN010002949.1, read as the reverse complement.
CTTATACAATCATAGTATGATCATAATATAGGAGTATGGTTTACCGTCCGATGCCCGTACTTTCTTACGTACCTTAATTCCAAAATGGAGAAGTTGTAGAACTTTATCTCCTTGAAGTTGTGGTACCTGGATGGTTCTACATAACCATACAATCGACATTAAGTAATTTATAGTCCAATATCCAAATCCCACAAAAATAAAAAATCAACATTTTTACATCTCGCGATCGATCGCTGCCCAGGCGCGATCGATCGCGAGACCACACTGGACGAGGGGCAAATTCCCTTCTTGGCGATCGATCGCCACTTTTGGCGCGATCGATCGCCAGACTCGCCGATCGATCGCCCAAAAGTGGCGATCGATCGCCAAACGTTACTGGCGTGCACTGGAGGCTCGCGATCGATCGCCAAGAACGGGCGATCGATCGCCGAGTGCTGAGTCCCAAAAATTCGCCATTAATGTACATTTTTCAAGCTTCTCTCCATGTCTTACAAATCCATACTTCCTTACAACATCAATAACCTCATAACCCACTAAAACCAACATAAACACTTCAAAAATCATTCCCCAACCATAAACACCACATACCCATATAGACCCATTTCAAACCCTCCAAAATCAATACAAACTCAAATAAAACTTTACAAAAGCTTCAAGGAGTGATATATACCACATCATAGGCTTAAATCTTACCAAGAATCACAAGAGTGAAGCTTTTGCAAGGATTTCCTTCCCACCTTTGTGCCAAACTCGAAAATGAGGGAAAAGGGTTGGGAAAAAGATTTTGGGGATTTTAGTGTAAAGGGGAAAGTGAGTTAAAAAGGTGGGTAGTGGAGGTTATGTGGGTTTAATTAATTGTAACCCAACACTTACCATGATGTATAAGATACGCTAACATGATATTTCAAAAGCATTTACAAAAATGCAACCGACTTCATTAATCTATACCTTCATCATAATTAAAATCAACATCCTTAAATCATGTTTAAAATCATTTCCACACATAACTTGATCATCGTAATAATTCATCATATAAACATAATTAATGTCCAGGTTACCATTATTAATTTCGGGGCATCACAGACCTCCTCCACTTTCCTTTTTTATGTAAAAGGGGTTCTGTTCCATAAGATAGTGGTAGCCACCCTCCTTTTCTTCTTCCTGAAGGACTTGGTCGTGACTCCAACTCCTTGACTCGGGTTTGAACATCTCAAAGGCTTTCAAGAATTTTGTGATGTCCTGGGATTATTGGTATTAATCCCGGAGGATTATTAATCTTTAATAGATTTTCTTTTATTGTGGCAATTAGGATTAATTGTGGTTATATAATTCTTGCGGTGATAATTACTTATCTTGTCAAAATGCTTAGTCACTGGTATGGGTGACCTGGGGTGCATTTCGGGGTGCATGTTATACATTTGGGTGTTTGGGTGTTATAATTTGTAATTTTGGTAAAGCATGATTTTAATGGTGATTTTGGTGGCATTGTAGTAAAATGCTTTAAAAATATCAATGATGGTATGATTATATGCACTAATGGTATGGCTTAATACACTAATAACGGGTTAAGGGCACGGGGGTCCTTACAAATTTCCTCTTGATGTTTAATCATTATCTCCATCTGGGTTTGAATCTGATGGATCTGTGCTGGGATATGATATTGTAGGTACCCATAACGCTGCACTGTCTTTTGAATCTCTCTGATATATTGGGAGATCTTTGAGCTATCTGGCTCGATTTTTTGAAAGGTTGGTTCTCACATTCTATTGTCTGGTCCAGACCCTGTTGGATCATTGGGGTCTAGAGTAAAATCATAATGTTTAGGATGATCGTCTTCCTGAATTCAGCTAACTGGAACTCTAGTTTGAGGTTCACTTGATGAAGCCTCTTAGCCATCCTCTCCAGTTTCTTGTAATGATTTATGCCAGGTAGGCATACATCATATCTGTTCCTCGTAATATTTTCCACTTCTGGTTGAAGCGTTGAGCTTCAACCAGATGCTTCTGATTTAGTACTTCCAATTTTTGGAAGTACCACCCGTATGAGTGACACATCGAACATTCGTTCGGATCTATATTCTAGTGTATTGTCTCATCCATTTGAGATATTATTCAAAATATTATTTTAATATTTCTAGGCTCTAATACTATTTTGTGACAATGATCCAAAAATAAAGGAACTCGTAAAACAAAGGGTTAAAATGTATCTTTTTTTATAAATTAGGATGTAATAGATCATATAATATTAAACAGAGGCCTATTTATTCTCAAAATAAAATCTTAGGAAGTAGAATGCAATTCCATTAAACCATTGAGGGGTATAAGAGTCAAAATTCAACCCTAATTTGAATTTGGACATATTTGAATTAAAGATTTTGAAATCAGATTTTATACATTATTGTTTTTTTCCCGGATCTATTTGAAAAATTAGCTTGGAAATGATAACTTCATGTAATTAACCCTAAAAATAAACGTAAATACATCTTCTTCACATGACTAAGTAAACATTTTCACATAATAATAAAGATGATTACCCTAATCCGGAGTGGTCCATATTAAAAGAAAAAAAGAGACAAAATTTTGATGGGACTTCAAAAGAAGAAGGGTCCATTGTTGGTTTCCCAAATTGGAACTTCTTCAACAGTTAAAAAGGTATATGGATGCCTTTAATTCTCATTTAAATTTGGGCAAAATGTCTGTTCTTTTGTTTGTGCAATTAATGTTTTAAAATTTAGTATGACTATGACTCGATTTTGGTTGGGAGTTGGCCAAAATGGCAGCGTTAAAAATATTTCACTTTCTTCATTTATTTCATTCATTCACGTTTCTACACAAGTGTTAACATGAAAATTGTTTGATAAGCTCTGTAACAATATTTCCCTTTAAAGAATTTGCTATTCCCTATGCTCTTTAATTTTACTTTATTAATTCTAAAATAAAATTAAAGTCATAACTTTATATATGGTGCTTTCCATTTTTGGCTATCTGATTGTTTTTTTAATTATCCTTTTTCTAATCTCAACATTAATCATAAATTTCTTTGGCAACAAACCGAGAACGTATTTTTAGCATTATAAATTGAAAAGATAGAATTTTGATCCTCGAATTGTTATTAGTGCAACAAGTTGATTAATTTATTTATTTTTCTTGAATGTTTATAAGGCGCCAGAGAGATGTAATATCCGACAGAGAAAACAATGAGTGATACAAACTAATTTATTGTACTAAGACCAATGTTCAAAATCAAAAATAGATTAACATAGTCTATGATTATTCGGAAAATTCTCTCGTTAACAATTTCAATATATAAAACAATTTTATTATATCCGACATGGGATTGTCATCCAATTAATTCTATTTTATTCATATTTTGAATCACATGTAATGATTGTCAATATTCTTGGGACTAATTATTTATAGTTAATGTATTATAAATATTAAAATCAAACTGAAACTTAGAGAAAATGTTGATGCCGCCCAAAAAACCAAAAATGATTGTCAATATTCTTGGGACTAATTATTTATAGTTAATGTATTATAAATATTAAAATCAAACTGAAACTTAGAGAAAATGTTGATGCCGCCCAAAAAAACCAAAATTTAGAAAAAAAGGAAGAAATTTACTTTTGTTTGGCACATTATTATTATTACCCTTTTCCTAAAGAAGCCGAAAAGAACGGACAATAATTTGAAGAAGCGAAGGCTTTATGGTACACTGCAATCAGAGTCTGCAGAACTCACTGGATTTTAACTTTTGACCTAAATCTAACATCTCCATTTGCAGATTGGTCATAAAATTCAGTTAGGTCATGATTCTTAGTTATACCTTTGAACACAACTGGATAAAAACAATAATTAGAAAAACTAATCACTTAAAATTTATGACCAAATTTATGCATGAATTGTTAAAGAAATTGGTTTTTACATTTGAAATTATTAGTCACATTATTAACAACATTGCTAACTTATTCAAAATGAAAATAAACTGAAGGGAAATTTCAAAAATCATCATATAAATTGTAATATATAAGTCATTTTTCGGATTTTCTTTATATTTAGCCCAATTTTCATCATATTGTAACAGGATGTTGGACATATCAACAATGTTCGTTATCATACTCTGGTAGAAGTCAAGACTAACAAAGAAAAAAAATAATTTATTATATTAAGCCAAATTTGGAGCAATTAGAAGATCAACAATCTCTCTATGACAATTTATAGGACCAAGTTTAGAATTTTTTTCATCATTAACTCAACATTGTATTTATCGAAGTTTAGAATTTTTCGTTATGCTTCATGTGTAGCACATATATAACTCTAGAGATACCAAAAAAAAAAAGTAACTCTCAATTTAGGCACGTAATTCAAGTTTGATCGTATAAAACGTGGTGATTAAGTTGTCATAGTGATTAAATTTTCGGTTTTTTTCTCAAATGGGCTCGAATGATCGCGTCGGAAAGGTGGTGTGTGATCATCAACACTTGATATATATATATATATATATATATATATATATATATATATATATATATACCTGGAAGTTTTGGTAAGGTGTCTTCACAGATGAACAATAGCTTTTCCCTACCTTAGGATGTGTTGTCCTGAAAGAAAACATGTTTGAAGGGAGCTGAAGAAGGTTCTCCGACGGAGCCCCTCCAACGATCAAGTCAATACAAGATAAAGGGAATAAGAAAATTCTGGAGAAAAAATGGCTGAATTAGTTGTCCTCCTTTTGCTACAAACCTCTGCGATGATGAGAGAGAAGCAAAACCTATAACGGCTTGCAGGGGCCTTGGGGGACAACCTTGACCGTGCAACTAAGATTCAGGGTCCCAGAGAGGGGGACCACCAACAAATACTGCACCCCTTGTACGATGCGCTGCCTCTGAGATCTTGATCGTACTAGGAGATATTATTCGTGTACTGGTAGCGCTTATCGTGTACGCCCAAATTAACCCTTCTTCAGTTAATGACAAAAATATGTAGTAGTGGAAGTAGGGATCGATCTCACAGGGAAGGTAAATTTATTTCGTGCCAAAAACGAATAGTAACAAGGGGGTTTTAGGATGAATGATTACTACTAAGCAAATTCTATAATTAAACTAATTAACGAGATTAACTAAGATGATTTAAACTTATGAGAGTGAAGCGATTCTTGGTTTCCAGGTAACCGTACTTTTGGAAAATTATCTTTTAATCATCAAATCAAAACATTCGAATTCTTTCAATTATCTATCGATTGGAAATTCAATTCCTACTCATCTTATGCGTAGTCAAAGAGAAAACAGCATTCAATTCAACCCCTACCAAACCTCTAATCACCACTACAGCCATTAATGATTAAATCAATGATAGTTTCAAAACTAATGAGTTCGATAAATCTAATCAATGAAAACTACACCCGCTAAAATTGATTACTCAACAGTTTCTCCTAAGAATTCAACAACACCTACAGCCGTTAATTATTGATCTTAGTTGTTTCTTAACAAACTATCGATTATGCAATTGAATATTAGGTGATCGGTCTAATACACAAACACAACAATCATGAAATTCGAAATTTGAGAAACAAATTGAAATCGAAATCTAATTCAACAATCAAACCAAATTCTCATAAAAGATTTAAATCCAAAAGTAGGTATCCCTTCAACCAAGAATCAAAGGGTTTTAGCCTAGCATAATTAAATCTAAAAACAATAAAATTCAATGGAAAACATTAAATAATAAAAGAAAAGAAATTACTAATATAAATCACGATTCCGGCTTGTCGATTCCGGTTCCGTTCTTCGTTGTTCTTGAAGAAAACTTCAAAGAAAATTAATCTAAAAATCTCTAATTATTCTCAAGTCTGGAAATATGCCTAAGAACTCAAAATAATTCGAGTTATGGGGTTGGTGGCTGATAAAATAGGTTACAATCTTTTAAACATGGTAAAAGACCTAATTTCCTAATTTTCGGACTCTTCGGCGATCGATCTCCTTGAATGTGGCGATCGATCGCTGCATTATTTTTTTTCCGGAAAAACCCTTGAGGCGATCGATCGCTATAAAGTGGCGATCGATCGCCGAGCTCCAGTAGACTTTGGCGATCGATCGCCACTTCTTCGCGATCGATCGCTGACCCGTAAATTTTGATGCAAAAGTTTCTGTCCATAGGCGATCGATTTCCTCTTCCGGGCGATCGATTGCCACCTCCAAAATTACATTTTTGCCCTTTTCTAGATCAACTTTGAGTCCTTGTCATGTCCATGTCTCTCGTTGGTCTTTACACATCGTTTTTAGCTCGTTTTCTTCGATTGTACCTACAATTACACAAATATATGATTAGGTAGCATACGTATCAAATTATCTATCAAAACCTACCAAATCGTAGACAATTAAGCACTCAAGATGTGTCTATTTCTAGTCACATCAAACTCCCTCATACTTACTCTTTACTCGACCTCGAGTAAACAAATAAAACTACAATATTTTTGGTTGGCTCATAGGTTCATAACAAAGCAACTTGTTCTCACTTTAATGCCTCAGCAATTTTAACATGCATAATAATGAACGGCGGTGAAAAGTTAACAGTGGAACAAGTTCAATCCCTAAACATTTCGTACCTAACGAAGTAGTGAACGTGTGTGTGTGGTCATAAACAAGTGTTGTGTACAAATTATAGATCCAAAATATGCGAAGCCATAATAGTTCAAGTCATACACTAACACAAGTATAAGCTCACTTGCACACTCTTCTCCACTATCTTAGCTACTTTGCAAACATAAATCAAGTAGGTCTTTATTAGCTTGTAGCTTGGCCTAGGTATTGGCTTATGAAAGAAAGGGTAAGGATATTCAAACAAGAGAGTATGATGAAATGCACACTAAAAGCTTCTCTTCTTGTATGAATTTTTCAACTTTGTTCTTTTTCACAAGGTCTATTTCAACACTTTGCTTCTTTTGTGCCTTGGCTCCCTTTGGAGTCATATTTTCATCTATTTTTTCAAGGCATCCCTTTTTCTTTCATGCATTCCATTCTTTTGACAATTAAGCTCACAAATATACTTCAATGATTCCCACGTGCATTTGAATGAAATACATCACACTCCCTTAAAAGGTATGGATTAAAATCACATTTAGGCTTAAAGGGTAGGATGATAAGCTAGTCAAGAAATGTTGAATGGGGGTCTTTAGTATGCTTAGCAACTACCATTCTTTTACGTTTAAGGCTCAAAATAGGTACTAGAGAATGATTTTGTTTACATGGTAGGCTTGAAAGGCACAAACGCATCAAAGATCGCCTATATCACTTTCATGTTGCAAGTAGTCTAGACATACGCCTCAAAGAGCATGTAGTTAAGTTCTAGCATGTATTAGAGACTTCTTCAGACTATCACAAAGTTCACACAATCTTCACTAAGTTATGCACACTTCACAAGTCATGACAATAATGTGCTCAAATATTCAACTTACTAAGTTAAAGTACACTTTGCATTAGAGTTCAAAGTGTTCCAAGGTTAACAATTCACCTATATTCAAAAGCATGCATGATATCAATTAGGTTTCATCATGGGCTAGTGATTCTAAGCATGTGTTCATTACTAGCTATGAGCTCAAAATTTTCAAATTTTTGATTTTTTTGTATTTTTGCAATAAGAAAAACAATAACACACTACTAATCCCTCCCCCATACTCAAATCTTACATTGTCCCCAATGTAAGGCAAAAAGACAAGAGAAAAAAAAGTTCAACTATGAAAGCCATAAAAATAAAAGGGTAAAAGGGAAACTAACTCCCCTTGGGTTGCCTCCCAAGCAGCGCCTCTGGTTAACGTCGGTGGCCCGACGCTATCCCCTTCCTCAGTCGAAGGTAGGTGGGTCTTCTAGAGACACCTTGATGTCTACTCGTCCTCCGTCTTCATCTTGGACACCTTCATAATAGTGCTTCAATCGGTGACCATTCATTGTGAATGTCTTCGTGGTGTCCAAACTCTGAACCTCAACTGCACCATAGGAAGACACATTAGTAACTACATAAGGACCATGCCACCTGGAACGAAGCTTACCTGGAAATAGACGAAGGCGGGAATGGTAAAGGAGAACTTTCTGACCAACTTCAAAATGCCTCCTAGAGATCATCTTGTCGTGAAAATCCTTTGTCTTCTCCTTGTAACATCTGGCACTTTCATATGCGTCATTTCGAATCTCCTCGAGCTCTTGCAATTGCAGCTTCCTATGTACTCCACTTTCATCATAGTTCATGTTGAAGTTCTTCACTGCCCAGTACGCTTTGTGCTCCAACTCTACAGGAAGATGACACGGTTTACCAAAAATCAGTCTATAAGGGGACATACCTATCGGGGTCTTGTATGCGGTCCTGTAGGCCCATAGTGCATCATCAAGTCTCAAGCTCCAATCTTTCCGTGTTGGGTTGACGGTTTTCTCCAATATGGCCTTGATTTCTCGGTTGGAGACCTCGGCTTGGCCATTGGTTTGCGGATGATAGGCAGTGGAGACCTTGTGAGTTACGTGGTATTTCTTGAATAGACTTTCCATTGTCCGATTGCAGAAGTGTGTCCCTCGATCACTGATGATGGCTCGTGGGATTCCAAATCTAGAGAAAAGGTTATGCTTGATAAAATCTGCAACAACCTTGGAATCGTCAGTCCGGGTAGCTATAGCTTCCACCCATTTCGATACATAATCAACAGCAAGCAGTATATAGATATGACCAAAAGACATAGGAAAAGGTCCCATAAAGTCGATGCCCCACACGTCAAAAATTTCAGAAATGAGAATGGGTTGTTGGGGCATCTCCTTTCTTTGGGAGAGATTACCTGTCAGTTGACATTGTACACAATTCTTGCAGAAAAGATATGAGTCACGAAATAGGGTGGGCCAAAAGAACCCACATTCCAGTACCTTTCTCGACGTCCTCTTTGCTCCAAAATGTCCACCACACGCATATGAGTGGCAGAATGTAAGAATGGCATTCACCTCTGTCTCGGGTATGCATCGTTGAATGATTTGGTCCGCACAGTTCTTCCATAAGTAAGGATCATCACATACGTAGTACTTGGCGTCACTACGAATCTTGGCTCGTTGGGACCTAGAGAGTTCATGGGAAACACATTAGAAGCTAAAAAATTACAATATGAGCGTACCATGGCAAATTGTCGGTTATGGATAGGTGCTCATCCGGGAACTCCTCCTTCAAACATAGCTCATCGTCCAAGTGTGGTAGACGGCTTAAGTGGTCTGCTACTTTATTCTCGCTGCCCTTCTTATCCTTAATTTGGATGTCGAATTCACTCAAGAGCAAAATCCATCTTATGAGCCTTGGTTTTGCCTCCTTCTTCGTCATCAGTAGCGAAGAGCTGCATGATCAGAATAAACAATCACCTTAGTACCAAGTAAATAAGATATAAATTTTTCAAGAGCAAAAACGACGGCTAATAGCTCTTTCTCAGTAGTAGAGTAGTTGCGTTGGGCGTCATTCAAGGTTTTGGATGCGTAGTAGATGGCATGTGAAGCATTGCCCTCTTTTTGTCCCAAGACAGCCCCAACCGCATAATCACTTGCATCGCACATGATCTCGAAAGGCTTGTTCCAGTCGGGTGGTTGGATAATAGGGGTAGAAGTCAATGACTTCTTCAGTGTATCAAAAGCGCTCTTGCCTTCGTTAGTCATCTCAAACGGGGCATCCTTTTGTAGTAGCTTACACAAAGGTGTAGCGATCTTGGCAAAGTCTTTGATGTACCTCCTGTAAAAACCTGCATGACCAAGAAACGAGCGCACATCCCGAACACAAGTAGGATAAGGTAAAGATTGCATGACATCAATTTTCGCTTTATCGACCTCTATACCATTGGCAGACACAACATGACCTAGCACTATACCTTGTTCGACCATAAAATGACATTTTTCAGAATTTAAAACAAGGTTAGTATCGATGCACTTTTTCAAAACCAGTGTAAGGCTAGATAAGCAATCCTTGAATGAGTTACCGCAAACAGTAAAATCATCCATGAATACCTCTAAGATATGTTCAATAAACTCAAAAAGATACTGACCATACACCGTTGAAAGTTGAAAGTAGCTGGGCATTGCAGAGGCCAAGGGCATGCGATGGTATGCGAATGTGCCGAACGGACATGTGAAGGTGGTCTTTTCTTGGTCCTCCGGAGCGATTGCAATCTGAAAATAGCCCGAGTAACCGTCAAGAAAACAGTAAAATGAATGGCATGCTAACCTCTCAAGCATTTGATCAATAAAAGGTAGAGGGAAGTGGTCCTTTCGAGTCACAGCGTTGAGCTTCCGGTAGTCAATGCACACGCGCCAGCCATTTTGAATGCGTGTGGGTATAAGTTCATCGTCTTTGTTCTTGATCACAGTAATACCGGTCTTCTTAGGAACCACTTGTACCGGACTAACCCATTGGCTATCAGATATAGGATATATCACGCCAACTGATAAGAGCTTCAGAATCTCCTCCTTCACCACATCCATCATGGGTGGGTTCAGCTTCCTTTGTGGTTGATGTGTGGGGCTTCCTCCGTCCTCCAGTAGAATTCGGTGCATGCATGTGGAGGGACTGATTCCCTTTATGTCTGCAAGGGTCCAACCTATAGCAGTCTTGTGCTCCTTGAGCACATGAATCAGGTCCTTCTCTTGATCATCCCCCAACTTGCTGGAGATGATCACTGGTAGTGTATTACCTTCGCCAAGGAATACGTACTTGAGATGAGTTGGCAGCGGCTTAAGCTCGATTTTGGGTGCCTGCAAAACAGATGGGGGAATCCTGGTATTAGAAACAGGTAATGATATAAAAGAAACAGTACCTGACTGAGATAGCTCAGGTGTATCATCCAGTGCGTCAACGGTGTGCTTCACTTCGTCCATGAGGGGTGGTGCTTCGTCTTCCTTCTCCATGTCCGTGGTAAGAGTGCTTTCCAGTTAATCTTTCCCTGTATTCTCAAAAACTTCCTGGGACAGGTAATCAATAATATCAACAGAGTACACAGTATCATCATTATTGCAAGGATATTTCATGGCATCATAGATGTTAAATGTAACAATCTCACCATCAAATTCCATAGTGAGGGTACCACTATGCACATCTATCTTAGTCTTAGATGTTTGAGGAATGGTCTTCCTAACAATATAGGACTACTCTTATCACCATTTTCCATGTCCAGGATATAAAAATCAGCTGGGAAGACTAGTTCATTTACTTGCACCAACACATCTTCAATTAAACCCCTAGGATATGCACTAGATCTATCCGCTAATTGAATTATCACTCCAGTAGGACTCAAGGGACCAAGTTGTAAAGAAGCATATATAGAATATGGCATAACATTAATTGATGCTCCTAGATCTAACATGGCTTTTTCAACTCGAGTGGTCCCAATGGTGCACGGGATAGAGAACATACATGGATCCTTACACTTGGTAGGGATTTTTCTCTGTATCACCGCTGAAACGTTTTCACCCAGTTCAACCTTCTGGGGTCCCTTCAATCTATGACTCCTCTTGGCAGTACATAATTCCTTTAGAAACTTCGCATAGCGAGGTACTTGTTGAATGGCATCCAGCAATGAGATGTTTATCTCACATCTTCTGAAGGTCTCATATAGGCCTTTGAGTCCAGCGTCCTTCCTGTTATCTTTCAAATCTTGGGGAAAAGGGGGTGGTACTTTATACTCAGAAAAAGAAGGAGGCTTACCTTTTGGTGCCTCGTGTGCTATCCCGGTCTTTCCTCCAACTTCCTTTTCTTTTTCTTCCTCACCCTTTGATGGTTCTTTCGCTGTCTCATATGATACCTCCAATTCCTTCCCACTCCTAGTTGTGACTGCATTGACATTTTCTCTCGGATTCACCACTGTTTGGGATGGTAGTGTGGTTGATCCGGTTGCTTCGACTCTATTAAGTGCAGTGGCTATTTGACCCACTTGGGTATTCAAGGTTTGAATGCTCGATCTTGTTTCCTGTTGAAATTTAGTAACATTGTGAGCAAGATCTTGAATTATAACCTCTAACCTGTCAGTAGTAGAAGGATAATTGGGTTGTTGTTGTGCCCTCTGAAAAGGTGGTCTGTATGGCAGAGGTGTTGTTGTTGTGGCGCTTGAGGAGGAACGTGATTTATCGATTGCGGTCCATAACTCAAGTTAGGGTGGTCTCTCCATCCTGGATTGTATGTGTTGGAGTAAGGGCCATGTCTTCGTTGGGCTGTCTCGGAAATCCCCCTGCTGCATGCACTTGCTCAGCTGATGTCTCTTGAAGTGATGGACATGCATCAGTGGTATGACTCATCTCCAAACATATACCACAAGGTTTTACCTTTCCCACATTGCCACCTGCCATACCATGCACAAGAAACATCAAATCTATCAGTTGCTGTTCAAGGCTGGAAAAACATAATCAAATTATAATGCAAAACATGTCTTTAAACAAATTTAACATCACAATCTGAAATAAAAATATATTAAGTTCAGAAATACTAAGATAACGAGGATGTCGCTCCGTGCGTCGCTCCGTTCTTTCGTTCCTTGCGTTGCTCTTGCTCTTCAATGATTTGTGGTCTTGCTTTGGATGGAGGAGAGGCTGTTAGGTCTCAGAAAATGTGTGCAAAAGCCCCCCAAAATGTCATAAAATCTTCTATATATAATGTGGAGGAGTTTTGCAAAGTTTGGACACAAAATCACCAAGTAGGAAACAAAATCTCGATTTTTCAGGGTTTGGCGATCGATCTTCGTCATTTGGCGATCGATCGCGGAAACATTCTGGATGGTGGCGATCGATCTTCGTTATTGGCGATCGATCGCGGACCTCAAATCTCCATTCTTGAGATTTGGTCCCTGCTTTTCCAGATTTGCTCAGTTTGGTCCTTTTTCAGCATTTTTAAGCCCATTTCATCCACTTTTATGCATTTGGACCTAGATTCCTGACATATACAAATATATACCAAAACGTGTAATATTTTCTAGGAATCACTACAAAAACACCCCTAATCATATATCAAATTAAGTGTAAAAATCACACTTATCAGTAACCGTACTTTTGGAAAATTATCTTTTAATCATCAAATCAAAACATTCGATTAATTCTTTCAATTATCTATCGATTGGAAATTCAATTCCTACTCATCTTATGCGTAGTCAAAGAGAAAACAGCATTCAATTCAACCCTTACCAAATCTCTAATCACCACTACAGCCATTAATGATTAAATCAATGATAGTTTCAAAACTAATGAGTTCGATAAATCTAATCAATGAAAACTACAGTCGTTAAAATTGATTACTCAACCGTTTCTCCTAAGAATTCAACAACACCTACAGCCGGTTAATTATTGATCTTAGTTGTTTCTTAACAAACTATCGATTATGCAATTGAATATTAGGTGATCGGTCTAATACACAAACACAACAATCATGAAATTCGAAATTTGAGAAACAAATTGAAATCGAAATCTAATTCAACAATCAAACCAAATTCTCATAAAAGATTTAAATCCAAAAGTAGGTATCCATTCAACCAAGAATCAAAGGGTTTTAGCCTAGCATAATTAAATCTAAAAATAATAAAAATTCAATGGAAAACATTAAATAAATAAAGGAAAAGAAATTACTAATATAAATAACGATTCCGGCTTGTCGATTCCGGTTCCGTTCTTCGTTGTTCTTGAAGAAAACTTCAAAGAAAATTAATCTAAAAATCTCTAATTATTCTCAAGTCTGGAAATATGCCTAAGAACTCAAAATAATTCGAGTTATGGGGTTGGTGGGCTGAAAAATAGGTTACAATCTTTAAACATGGTAAAAGACCTAATTTCCTAATTTTCGGACTCTTCGGCGATCGATCTCCTTGAATGTGGCGATCGATCGCTGCATTATTTTTTTTTTCGGAAAACCCTTGAGGCGATCGATCGCTATAAAGTGGCGATCGATCGCCGAGCTCCAGTAGACTTTGGCGATCGATCGCTGACCCGTAAATTTTGATCCAAAAGTTTCTGTCCATAGGCGATCGATTTCCTCTTCCGGGCGATCGATTGCCACCTCCAAAATTACATTTTTGCCCTTTTCTTGATCAACTTTGAGTCCTTGTCATGTCCATGTCTCTCCTTGGTCTTTACACATCGTTTTAGCTCGTTTTCTTCATTGTACCTACAATTACACAAATATACGATTAGGTAGCATACGTATCAAATTATCTATCAAAACCTACCAAATCGTAGACAATTAAGCACTCAAGATGTGTCTATTTCTAGTCACATCATGTACTGGTCAGTATCTGATTGGTTGATTTATGAGTGCGGTCCACCCTATTATGAATAAAAATCATGTTATGAACTGCTGGGATAAAATGACCACACTAGGGTTTACAATGTCACTATCTATTTTCTGAGAGCGGGAGGGGGGAGTCTAGGCTAGGGAAAGCTACTTTAGAACGAGTTATAAGCCGACTCGCACATAATTTAGCCCAGGTACAATCCCCATTGGTATGCGAAACTAAATCATGCTACAACTTAGGGCCAATAACGTGGTTCTAAGGTAACTCCACCTCCGAGCTGAGATGGCTGATGCCGAGGATACACCGACGGCCGTTCCGAGCCAGTAACGTACTGGCCTGACGATCTGGTATGAGGGGGTTTTAGCAAACCGGGCTGAGGAGATACAATCATGTTGTTCTGAGCTAAGACTTATTGGCCCGCTGAGCTTAACTGAGGAGGTAATGACAAACTGGGCTGAGGAGCTTAAGGGTCATGACTCCTGGGCTTATCGTACTGGGCAACAACCCAGGAGGACGGGCCGGTTATAACCATAGAAGTTAGGGTCAAGACCATACTGGGGTACCAACATGGGTATCACGAGTATCCCCCCTTAGTCGAGCTAGAGTAGCGTTGTTCTCGACTTTTCGTGCTAAGCCGAGATCCGAACTGAGTTGTCAGCGATTCAAATTTTAAATCTTGATCTGACAGGCTATCACTGAGATATGACAGTTGATGTACGTCTCAATCAGTGATGCCACCACGTGTCATTATCTAGGCTCGTGACCTTTGGTCTCCCTCGATCTGCACCGTTCGCATGGGCTTGGCCGAAACGGCCCATATTCCCGTTTGCTTATAAATTCCCCCACTCCTCTTCATTTGCACCATCACACTGCCCGCTTCTTCCTACTTTCCTCGCACGCTCCAACCTTTGTAAGTTCCTTGCTTTCTACTTCTATGTTAATTTTCTTTATGTCGGACTCAACTTCGTCCACCTCCGGGGCCGCTGTACAGGAATCGGCTGAAGATGCCTTGGGCTCGGGGCTTTCCAGTTCTCCAACCCGTACCGAAGGCCCCACAGAGGAGATCGTCACCGCCACACCTCTTCTCCAAGTCCATCCCTTGTGGGAGCTCGAGATCTTCTCCAGAACTTACACGATGGCCTAGCTCCAAAGTAAAACAGGCCGGGTAATGTGGTATTCTTGACGTGGAAAAATTATTGGCGAAGGGTATGAGAGAAAGGAAGGGTTCACGAATTGAAATAGAGCACCCGTGGCTGTCATGATTTGGAAAGAGTTGGGGCCTAAGATGGCTGAGGGACACGCATAAGAAGTTTGAAACCTCCTGGTATAGGGGAGGTATAGGGAAGGAAGGGTCCCTCCTAGCGCCTCGGTTCAAGCACGAGCCTCATCACCCCCTCTGATTTCCCAGCAGGACTCGGTTATCGTGCTCCGGGCAAAGGAGAGTGTGGGTGAAGTTTCCTCACTTCGTAAGAGAAAGAGGGCTGGGAAGGTCACAACGTCATATGACTCTATCCAGAGCCCAGAGTCGGCTGGCTCTGCCCCGGTTTCTCCTGGCCTCCCTATGGAATACACCAAGTCCACCAGCCTAATCACCGATCCTATCTCCGGATTACCGGCAAAAATCTTGGAGTGCATAACCACGGACGTAGATCAACAAGCCATGGATGAGATGAGGTGGAGGCCCCTCGCTCAGGATGGGCTGGCCCAAGCTTTATCGGTAAATGCTCTTAGTGCTTCGTGCAACCACCCCCCCCCCCCATTTTCCTTTTTTATTTATTATTACTTCACAATTATCAGGGTTTGATAATGTTGCGCAAGAGTGTACGTCGGGGTGCCAATTATAGTCAGTCCTCGTCTGATGCCCGAAGGAAAGCTCGAGAGGCTAAAAGCCGAGTTGAGGCTGTAGAGGCTGAACTGAGGGAGGCCGGGTGGATCAGGTGACAGCTCGAGGTTGTAGTGACTGAGTTGACCAAGTATCGTGCTAAGGTAGATCGACTCCGCTCCGCTTTGTCTGAAAAAGATATGGCCCTGACCAACGCTACTGAAGAGTTAAGTAGCGCCCGTTCTGAGTTGGAGGCGTGCATAGCTGGGGAGGTCGGGAAGAAGGATGCTTTCCTTGCGATGAAGGCGTTCCGTCTTGGTTTCGAGGGTTGCAAGGACCAATTCAAATCCCATGGCTTTCCCCCAAGGATCAAGACCTTGATGATTTTCTGGACCTCAACGCTGTGGTTGCCAAGATCCTCCCGACTTCATAGATCGGGAATGATTTGAGTAGGGTTATTTTTATTTTGGATTGTACTACCCGAATTGAATACTGCCACGCACCTTACCTGAGCATAGTTGTATTTCTCATTTTTCCTTTTTTTTAATGAAATGCTTTGTTTATTTACTTGCTTTGCGTGGCTTTCCCAGCCCGTGATCAAACGTTAACCTACCATAATATTCACACACAAGGCTAGGCTGCCATATTCACCAAATAATCCGGGTATTGAATTAAATAAAACAAGACTGACTTGCCTCTAGTATTGTTAGCAAGGCTAACCTGCCATATTCATTAAAAAATCCAAGTATTGAATTGAATAATAACATGGCTGACCTGCGCTGATACTTTGCCAAGTCCTCTTACACTTGGGCTTGAGCAATCATGACGAACTTGTGCTAATACCAAGGCCTTATACATTTGTGCATTAATGACAGGGCTGACCTGCACTGATATTTTGTAAAGGCCTCATATACTTGGGCTTGAGCAATCAGGGCGGACCTGTGCTAATAAAATGTCAAGGCCTCATACACTTTGACTTTCATGACAGGGCTGACTTGCACTGATTTTTTGCCAAGGCCTCATACACTTGGGCTTGAGCAATCAAGGCGACTTGTGCTAATAAAGTGTCAATGCCTCATACACTTGGTCTTTAGTGACATGGCTGACCAGCACTGATATTTTGCCAGGATCTCATACACTTGGGCTTGAGCAATCAGGGCGGACCTGTGCTAATAAAGTGTCAAGGCCTCATACACTTGGGCTTTAGTGACAGGGCTGACCTGCACTGATATTTTGCCAAGGCCTCGTACACTCGAGCTTGAACAATCAGGGCGGACCTGTGCTAATAAAACGCCAAGGCCTCATACACTTGGGCTTTAGTGACAGGGCTGACCTGCACTGATATTTTGTCAAGGCCTCATACACTTGGGCTTGAGCAATGATCGCTATTATTTTAAACAGAAAATTCCAGTGTAGCGATTAATTACCGCAAGTGCACGGTGTCAAGTTTTAGTATAATGAAATTAGAAGTACGAGTGTCAAACCCACGAGGAATAGTAGCAATTACCAGAATTAATTAGCCTATCTATATTCAGCCTACGAATATTGAGTGAAATTTAACTATTGCAAACCCAGAAATTTCTCCAATCCAAACAATCAAGCAATGAAAAGATATGGAAATTAATAGAGACGAATATCAAGACTTCGGTTCACCCATGTAATCCCCCAAATTCTCCTTTTAGTTATGACTTTAAATTCTACGTTCTAAGGTGACGAGTTTTCCGATTTTATTCATATACTATGGTCAAGTTATATTGAACCTAATATTGAATTGTAACAAGTCAATGGTCATTTACTCATTTAACATCCAACATTGCATACGCTCTATGAAAACTTCTAGCTTTCGATCTTGGTAATCTATGGCTATCACAGTGTGCTAGATTTCATGTGATCAGTTTCAATCTAAAGCCCACGGTATGAATTATTGTGTCAAATTATAATATCGTATGGTCAAGTCAATTATAATTACTAAAATCAATTCAAAGGTAGCTAATCCTTGAAAAGCATTAAAAACATAATCATACTCAAAGATTTGTAGACAAATCAATCAAAAACTCAAACTTAAATAATGGGTTCAAACAAGGATCCCCTATTCTTGATAGAAAACTTAGCCAACTACAATCATCAAATAATAATGCAAAAATATGTCTTACAACAATATGAACATCAAAAATGAAATTCAAATTTAAATAAGTTCAAAATACTAAATAAACGCGGGTGTCACTCCGTGCGCGCTCCGTAATTTCCTCTCTTGTGTTGTTCTTGCTTCTTCAATGAATTGTGCTATTTTTGGTGTGAATGGTAGATGAAGAAGTTGCTCTTATGACTGATAAAAGAGATGCCAAGGTCCTCCTTTTCGTGCATTAGGTCTTCTATATATAAGGAATGAGGTACATGGAGGAGTCCATCTTAAACCAAACTCAAAAAGTTTTTTTTTTCATCAAACTCCTATCGGCGGTCGATCTTCATTACTTCCCAATCGAGCGCTGATCCCTACTTGTGACATCCCAAAATGTTTATGTGCATTTGAACATTAATTATGTTATGAGGATTATGGTGTTAATTTATTTGGATGAATTAATAATTGTGAGAAGTGCTTAGTCAGGTGGTGGTCATGGCCTAGTAAATGCATTTCAGGGTGTATGTGATATAAGTTGGGAATTTGGGTTATGGCATGATTACTTGGGGTGGGTGTTTTTTTTGTTGTTGGTGAAGCATGTTTAATTGGATTGAAGTATTTTATTGATTAAATACTATAAATATCATGTGAGGAATTTTATACAGTGCTAAATACCGGGACCAAAACATAACACATCACAACACACCCACCACCCCCCCCCCCCCCTCAACCCATACCCATTTCAGCAGAACTGGCTGCCCATACCCCCCACTTGTCCTCCCAATCACTCAACCTCTACCACTCGACACTCCTTCTCCCCAACCTTCTTTCCCATTTTTCGTCCAACTCTCAGTAGCCAAGAAGGAGGAGAAGATCTGTCATTTTAAGGCTTAAAAAAACCTTTCAAAAGTTGGAGGAAAAGGAGCCATCACAGGTAGCCACACAACGCAGGGATAAAGCCCCTGCAACTGAAGATATTTTGGAAAGGTAACGTAAGCGACGTACGGGCACCCCAACGGTACCATGTATTATATGTTCATTATTTGACATACGATAAATGCAAGTTTGTGCATTATTAGTACGATACATGTTGTTATGCATTGTTGTTGCATATGTATGATGTGGAACATTTGGTTGTGTATTCCACAACCCCAGCTCATTTGATGATGCCCTACTAGGCAGAGCTGGCAGAGATTGGGGTTTCTGTTGTACAAGGAAAGCTGTACCCCCTTTTGTACCATCACAGAGATCGGTTATTGA
>CAJQUN010002948.1:0-20295 GCA_907163345.1 Haberlea rhodopensis | reverse complement strand
TTTTGTGTCCGAGTCCTGTAAATTCATTTAAATTCATAGTGAAGATTTATATTGGACTAGGACCGTGATTTTTCCTTCGATTGGAAGTTTTCCAAATAAAAATTGTGGTGTTTCATTTTGTTTTTCGCAGCACACAACTTTACCGAACCTGAAAAATAATGGATCCACATAATATATATATATATATATATATATATATATATATATATATATATATAACTAAATTATTTTTAATTAACATTCGAGAAAATAAAAAAGACCAAAATTAATGGTTATGAAACACAGTTGACTGCTAAATTGAAGTTATACATGCAAAATTCCTTTATGGTCCATTTGAAGTCGTGGCTTTCAAATCCATTTAATTGTTTTGGACGAGTTTACAGTAAATGCATTTCAAATCCACATCTTTATTTATTGAAATGTAATCGTAATTGTGATGGTTTTAAAATACGCTAAGATAGATATCGTTTAAAATTCAAATTTCAAATTCATTTCAATCAAAAACTCTACCTTCAAACACAAACCTTAGTTCACATTCGGTATTCGGTATACTCGAATATATCTAACATCTCAGTTGGGGCAAATGGGAACCTAAAACCATTCAAATACACCACCAGATCATGATCACAAAAAAGCCAAATGAACTAATACTGCCTAGAACAAGAGTACTAAACTCTAACATCCCATGTTCCAAAATCAACAAAAAAAGTGAGCCAGAAATCAATACCTGAGACATTTCATGATGAAACGGGATTTTCTGGTCGGGCGGAGACTCGTTCGCCGTGAAACAACCGACCAATGACGTGAGTCCTCGGAGCAGCGCCGCCTACGTACGGAAGCTCCTCGTACCCAAACGCCTCAACGAAGTCATGAAGTCCGAAGCCGTGGATAGAAAATCAAACCCCATGAACAGAACAGCCCATGTCTGTGCAGAAGGGAGTTTAGCCACGGCTTCTCATCTTTCACGGCCGCCGTTAAAGCTGATGCATCATGGGATCCTCGTGCCGTGGGCATCAACGTAGCGGGAATTGCAACTCCGCCATAGGTTTTCTGTTTTATTGGGGAATCATGATTTCTTTGAAGAAACCTGAATTTGCTGGCATTTTTAAGAAGTAAACAGAATTTCGCCAATTATTTCTTGATCTCGCTATGCTATGGGGACAATCAATAAACAATCATGTCCACTTTATAAGTAATGTTCATTGCTTTGTTACTGTGTTGAGACCACAGACAGCGTCATTTATATCTTTCTCTCTTCTAATCTTTTTTTTATGTAAGATGATATTCATCCTCCCACACAATTATGCAAGCCACACAATTAATGTTTTAGTCTATTTTAATAAATATATATATATATAGTATGATGACCAAAATAACTTACTTTTTATTTTCAAATAAAAAAATTACATTTCTAATCCAGATTATAAAATAACTAAAGTTCAAAAATAAAAAATAATATATCTCTAATACACATACAAAAAAAATTAAAATCATAATAGCTGCAAAGAAAATACCATATTAAAAACATTAGGATTTCTTGAGACATATCCTCAATTCTTGACCTCATTCGGATGGACCACCCTTGCTACTAACCAAATTTTAGATTAAAAGCTCAGTTCCAATATGTAAAACTATGAAACCAAACACCGAGGGATTTATCTTACAAAAATAGGCATTGAAAATACACAGAAGATTATTGGAGTTACGATTTTCAACTCGACTTCAAGTCTTTATTTATAGGAAATTGAGGCTTGAAATTAGAACTGTCAAAATGGGCCAGACCGCGGGCCTGGCCCAACCCAACCCGCCAAATAGGCGGGTTGGGCCAGCATTTTTTAAGGCCCCCCTGCTGCTGGCTAGTCTACGGCGGGCGCCAAACGGCCCCGGTTTTGGGCGGCCAACCGCGGGTTGGCGGGCTGGCCCGCGGGTTGGGCCCTTTATTTTAAAAAAAAAAAAAAATTTGTTATTTCTTTTTTTAGGCTCAGTTCATAGATAAATATCAATATCACAATTGAAGCATTCGATCTACTGTATATTTTCACTTAGTCTTGCTTTAAAGTGGCAACAAGTATTTCAAAAATTGAGTTAATATGATGTCATACTAATCCAGTTTTTTTAGTAGCAGTGCTAATATCTAGATAAAACCTAAAACAAGTTTCAGTATCTTTCTAGCATCATTTCCAGGTTCGGCAGTTTAGTTGTTGAAAAATTTTTTTGAACTTTCTTTTAAAAAAATTCTAAAAAAAATTAAAAAAAAAAAAAATTCGGCGGGCTAGCCCGCCCCAACCCGCGGCCCCGCTTTGGGTCGGGTTGGGTTGGGGTTTTCCCAACCCGCCTGGAGGCGGGCCCAAACGGGTTGGGCCCGTTTGGGCCGCGGGTTTGGGCGGGCCAGCCCGTTTGGGTCGGGTGGTTGGCCCGTTTTCTGACAGCTCCTACTTGGAATGGGGGTGGAATGATTCAAAACTAGTGTATCACCTGGGGAAATACCTGTATTATTTGCAAAGAGAATGACGAGAGCATGAAATTATGTATTGATTAAAGAGAAGCTACATGGGACTTAGAAAATATGACAAATCAAACATTACGTACTAATCAATCAAGACTCGAGTTTCCGACGGAAATTTTCATAAGGAAAGAAGAATGTTAGGCCCGTGAATTTATGTCTAACAATCACCATTAATGACCATTGAAGATGCCCGGGACATCAATCTCAGCTGTGGTCGTGATTTATACGGTGGTGATATTCCACTGATAATGATTGGTTATTAATGACATATGAATACTAATTTTCATACTATTCACCCTTTGTTTGCCTTAACTTAATTGTTTTTCTATAAAACAAAAAAACAAAAGAGATGGTACCCTATAAGTCTAAAGGGTAGTGATTGATCCAAAAATGAGAAATCTAGAGTTTAGTTCCCAATCTGAAATAATAACATATAATTAGTATATACAGATGACTAGTGGCCGAGTCAAAGTGAGGTGTTGATGGCTTTTATGTGAAAGCAAGAGAGTCCTTTTATGTTTCTTGTTTATTGAAAGCCTTTGTTGAAATGTAAAGTTGCCTATGTATAATTTGATGCAATGGAACAAAACACATGATATTTTTGCGTATAATAGTTCTTCCTGAAATATTTGTTATAAATTATTTAATAGTTATGATTGAATAATTACATGAGTATACGAACTTACTGTATTTTTTTAAATAAAATCCAACATAAACTTCTACTTCTACCTCGGTACGGACTGGTCTCTCCCTACAAGTGATTTGTACTCCAACTCTCTTAGCCGTTCGTTCGGCCAAACCAAGAGGTGTTTCTTCCGCCATACTATACTTTTTTGTTCAATTTGTATTTGTAAAGTGAATGATAGATGACAATGTGAAATTTGTGAAATTACAAAGGATCTAATAAGACTGAATTGGTTTTTAAAGAGTCCTGCAATTACACTATACCACAACGTTACTATTCTTGTATGGACCGCATGTACTGTAACATCTGCACACCCCTCAACATAACATACAAAATACAACATATAGATACATATTTATGTTTGTCGGTGTATGACAGACCCCGGGTATAGTCCATCACACAATTTTCCAAACCACAACGGACATTCTATGTTGTCTGCAGGATTTAATAAGAAATATCACAAATAATACCTTAAAGTGGCAGATTTGATAACAATACCTTAAAGTGGGTAGATCAAAGGAAACACTCAACCCATGCTCAATTTGAATGCAAGAAAATTTGATGGAATTGAATTTCAAATCTTTAATACAAATCAATTAAATTGTTTAGCTAATTTTAAAATCCATGGATTTCAATTCCACCATTTTCAATTTTAAAATATTTTTTAACAATAACAAAATAATTCAAATTCTTAATTATTGAAGTCATTTCAAATCCAAATTTCCAAATCAATTATAAAATGAAATCCTTCAATCCAAATTTAACCTCAATGTATTCTAGCTCTCGACCACTCTCCGAAAAACCCTTGTCATCTCCTAAAATGTGGGATCATGGATATGCAAGTCAAGGGATGGACTCGAGAAATTTGTGTTTTATATTTATGAGAGCAACGAAAGAAATATTTCTTACAAAATTATGATTAAATCTTAAACTTTGTTCATTTGATAGAGCAGCTGCCCAGAGAAAAACGCAAATGTAGCAAATGTCAAGTAGAAAAAAATGACTAGTGCCACACCAGCACTAAGTCAATCCTCAAAGATAAATAAGAGGGTTCGTAATATAATACAGGAAGAGGGAGTTCAAATGTATTAATCAACTTCTGGAATACTATGTTTCGCGCTTGGTACGTTCAGATAGAATGACATTCTACACCCACAAGGAAAAGCATACAATCTATGTTATTATATATGCATAAAATATGAGATGAATATCACTTGGGAAGTACATCAAATATGGATTAAAAAAGCCGACTCGCTCAGACAAATTTACAAACTTTGTAAGCGTAGTTTCAACTTCCATCCTTATTATTACAACCGATTAGTTTTTTACATAGATTCCATTACTAAAACTAACTCTGTATCATCTTGTTTTATCCATCCCCCAAACATACAAAATAAAGTCCACCGGAAATTTTCTCACCTGCAAAGTGAAGCTAATACCCGGCGGGGAGGGAGGAAAGGTTTTCTAGAGTGAAGAACAGCCAGATTATCTATCAGTAGTACATCGCCGTTCTTTCTGCCATGGGATTGCAATGCTTTCTTCTTCTAGGATATGTAAACAGTCGTAAATGATATGACCGGGCAAAGGAGTTCCATCACCAAAAACAACTGCCTTTTTGGGATCATTTCGTGAATCTTCCCAACCAGTAGTATAAGCAGCCACCATACTGTTGAACCAAATCTTACGGTCCCTCGTTTCGTCATATTTAATAGCCGGGATTGGTCCCATTACTGTTTTGACCCCATCCTCTGTCCATTCCAGCTTCATGTTCAACTTAGCAGCCCTGTAAAAAAAATGGTAAGTTCCCACTATAGTCTATAACAAGAAAGGTAAAATTATGGATCACATTCATACTACATAACATTAATAAAGAATTTAAGTACGAACCTTTCCTCGGCTACACTCTTATCTTTGGTCAAGAATGTAGATTTCCAACCACGGCCGATTGGGGATGAGGGATCATCATCTCCCAAGATTCGAGTATAAATCACTCCACGCTCCTCTAGTTTTTCAACGAAATCCGGGTACTTTTCTTTCATCTTCTCGTATACAGCATGACTGAGAACAATAGGAGTTTCTCCCCCATTTGCAGGTTCTATCTCACAAAAGAAAAACAACTTGGACGGGTACTCAGGAACCTAGTATGGGAGAAAACAACATGAAAACTTAAAGTGAATATTTCGTAAAAACAATGAAAAATTCCAGGTAAATTGCAAAAGGGCCTCCTGTGTTTTTTAAAAACTTAAAACCCTCTTTCAAAAATTAAAGATCTTAAACCAGTTAAAATCTCTTTGGTGACAAATTTATATAATACATGTGCTTTTTATGCACCGTGCATGAGAGATTATCCAAAAAATGTAGAGATCTCAGTTGAGAGCTAAATTGAAGTTATCCATGCAAATATTCCTTAATCTAGTTCACAGTCCGTATACTCGAATATATCTAATAACATCTCTGTTGGGGCAGATCGGAACTTAAAACAAATCAAATACTACACCAGATCATGACCACAAAAAACCATATGAATTAATACTGCCTAGAACAAGAATTAGTAAACTACAACATCCCAAGTTCCAAACTCAACAAAAAAAAAAAAGAGAGCCAGAAATCAATTAACCTGAGCCATTTCATGATGATGAACGGGATTTTCTGATCGGGCGGAGACTCGTTCGCCGTGAAGACCCGACCAACGACGTTAGTCCTCGGAGCAGCGCCGCCTACGTACGGAAGCTCCTCGTACCCAAACGCCTCAACAACGTCGTTGAAGTCCGAAGCCGTGGATAGAGAATCAAACCCCCTGAACAGAACAGCACCGTGTCTGTGCAGAAGGGAATTTAGCCACGGCTTCTGATCTTTGACGGCCGCAGTTAAAGCTGACGGACCATGGGATCCGGTGCCGTGGGCATCAACGCGGCGGGAAAGACAACTCCACCGTAGGTTTTCTGTTGGGAATCATGATTTCTTTGAAGAAACCTGAATTTGCTGGCATTTTTAAAGAATGAAACAGAATTTCGCCAATTATTTCTTGATTTCTCGCTGTGGGTTCGAGAGAGTTTTTTACGAGTTGGTGATTTGGTATAGTTAACGGACAGATGAGAATACTTCTATCCGAATTATTCATTTATTTGGAATAATAATAATAATTAAATTATTAAATTTTTTAATATATACTACTATATTAAAGTTAACCCTTATACTTATACCCTCACATAGATATATTCCCTATGTCATCCGATTATTTTACATATTTCTTGGATTCATTTTTACTAAATAATTCACCTAAGGTAGTGAAATACCTTCTTGGATAAGTTCCGACCCAAACAAAAACGATATGAGCATGGAGATAGGCTCAATGTAATAGACAAACAAAATAGAAAAAATCCTACTAAATTAAGAAGAAGAATATAAAGTTGATTTTTTGATATTACCCTCGGTGTTTGGTGGATGAAAAATTGATTTGAAATATTTCAAAAATATTTGATTTATTCTAAAAATATTGTCCTTATCGATAATATCAAAATATCTATAATATCAAACTACCCGATTATGATAGCTAAGGGGACAATCAACTAGCAATTATGAAGGGAAGGTCAAAGCTTTCTTCATCTTTCTAGTTTTCTTGATCGTTCTTTGTTGATTAAAGTTTGTATTTGGACGTGGATGCCGCTACATTCATCGGAAATCATGAAGGCGCTTAACGCTGTCTGTATTTGGGTCCTCCGTCCATTCCAATTTTATTTTTGACGGCTATTGTAATTTTCATGTTATATTTATGGATAATGTGTTTAGGGTATTTTATTATTATTTAATTGGGAAAAGCTCATGTGCAAGTAAGGATATTTTGTTTAGTGATTAGGAAGTTAGAACTAATATAAATTTGGCATGATGATTGATATCAAAGATTCCCTGTCATAGAGAGACGATGATTCTAGTTTGGTTTTAGGGATTTAATATGAATTTACACTAATTTAATTCATGTTTAGCAACTATAAAATATTGTTTTTTTCAACTTATTACCATATGTTATAGATTTTTTTTTGAAGATATATTATAGAACATTACTTTCATTCAGCTTTGTAATAAGTTTTTTCTTTTTTTTTTCCTTTTTTAAATTTTTTTAGTGGAGGGGGGAGACTCAAATCAAAAGACCTCTTACGTTGGGTTTTTATACACCCAAGATTATATTATTACAAAACATGGTAACCTACAATTTTGGTGATAGTTTGAAAAATGGCATTGATCAATTTTTATTTATTTATGACTTTGTTTAAAGATTTGATTTGCAAAATGACCTTCAAATATATATAAAAATAAAGGTCAAATGTCAAAATTTAAAAATACTATATTTCAAAATTATGATCAAACAAAATTATTTGCTTAAATAATCCCTGCAATTTTGTAGAGTGGAGATTCAAATTAAAAAATAGTTACCGTTACACACACTCGCACTACAGAGGGAGAAGACGATGCCCAAGAACAGCGAAGCGACGAAAGCGAAGATGAGATCCATTTCTACGAGGAAAGCCACTCCGAGACATTTCGAATCCCAAAACTATTAAAAAGCCATCCAATTTCCTAAGGAAAACCGACCAAGAAAGCGAAGAACATATGGAACACGATTCGCTCGATCATCTCTCCTCGTGCAGTCCGATCTCTCAGCACTCGTACGTCAGGTATGGAACCGATTCTTCGTGGAATATTATCGAATAACTTATAATTTGCTGTTTAATTATTATTATTTTCTTGTATTTTTTGAGAGCTAGGGTTTTTTGTTTTTGTGAATCCAATGAGAGTTGATTGGTTATTTGTTTCGCTAATTCTAAGTATGAAGCTGCCTATTTTTTCTGCGTTCTGAGTTGATGTAGTTCTGAATTCTGTTCCGTTTCAGTAACGATTTCTTTTAATTGTGACGGAAGGGCCTATATCAGGCCTCATTTCAGTTGTTCTGAATCAAAGGTGCCAACGATGAATAAGATTTGATTGCGGACTCCGTTATTTAAGCCACGATGGATCTAATTATGCAGTTAAAATAGAAATAAGAAAATACTTAATACTTTTAGAGGGTGTTGTTGTCATTGTATTCGCACCTGATTTTTTTTTTTAACGTCATAGACTTGGTTAATCTTGGCAGCAAAAGGGCTTATATAAAAGGGTTAAAATGGTTTTTAGTGCTTATCAATTTCTTGTGGTTATTAAAGTGATACCTTTTAAATCCCAAATTGGTTCATGACTGGCCGTCTTAGGTGGTACATGAACTCATTTAGCCTGTCCAGAATTCAACAAGTAGTGAATTATATGGAATTCAATAAATCAGCAGTAAATTTGAAAAGCAATATAATTGAATTTGAATTCATATGTTGGATAGCGAATGAAGAGGAATTCGTGAGAAATTTGAGGAGGATGGAACGAGAGTGAGACAATTCTTAACCATTACGATTGCATACTGGAGTATTGTAATTAGTAACTAAAATCACATATAACTTCTAAATTGAAGTGGTTTTATAGTATATACATGCATAAGAATTTTTACTGGATTCTATTCTATTCTCGGTTGGTAGACTTATAGATTTTGGCAGTTAGCACTTTTTTTGTTTATTAATTATCCATGCCTGAGAAGGAGAATGCATCCATCACCCTGTTTTGGTATGTGTCCTGTATTTGCACGGGTGGTGCAGTAGTTTTATGTTATTTCATCTATATCTTATTGAGAGGAAATGGAACTATTAAAAAATGAAGAAGCTTTATGTAATTTTGTTGACTTCGACAATTGATGATGTTGAATGCTATGGGAGTCTGAATTATATCAGCAGATATCACCGCTTCTTCTGGTCTCTGTATGAAAATTGGTTAAAAGATGATCGCAGCTCAAGTAGTTTTTCTAAAAAAAACAATTCTTTCTTTCTTTTTCTTTCTTATGTTAATGTGGCAATCAATATTAACAGATAATCCTGACTTTTGTAGCTATATAAATTTGTGGCACCAAAGTATTCTTATTGCTGATACATCATTGGTGTAAATTCCTACCAATTTTAGATTTTTAGAATTATGCAGCATCACCACTTCATCTACTTTTTTTGAAATCTGAAATTCGAATTTTAATTTCTGGCAACCTGTGATATTGGATACAATAAGCATACTTCATAATCGATATATGGATTGCAGATAGATGAACTAGTTGTCCAAGCACTCCGTTTGACGAGCAAGAAAGGGAGGAAAGAAATCAAACAATTTCAGATTTCTTGTCTGAAATGCAAACTTCCTTGAAGGTTGATCCTCTCGTTGGTTTTTTCATATATTGGCACCTTCAACATTATCTTATGCTCTTTTATGATTTCAAAAATGTAATTTTGCAGACATGGGTTACTAAGTTTCAAAAGGCATTTTCGCATCAATCAATAAGCCCCGAGAATAAGCTCAAACAGCCAATGGAAAGAACTGAAGTTTCTGTTACTGAAAAAGATACAAATGTTTCCACTGAAAGCCCAGAGCAAACCAAGTGGGAATCATTTGTCTCACCATCACCCTTGGTGTCGTGGCGGGCTGAATGCAATACAGAGGGTGGTAGGCAACTGTTTCTCCTCACTCCACTTCCTCAAACAAAGTCTTTTTCTTCCAAATGTCAAGCACCATCTGTTCCTACATTCGAACAGGTTAAACCTACTGAAATTGTCTACCCAGTCTCTCTTTTCAAATCGGTAGGAGACTTACGCATCAATCCTACTGAATCTGCTTTGGCAAAGCCAACTTCAAACAAGGTTTGGATATAGAAGCAACTAAAGCATTCAACAATCTCAAGACCGTGTGTCCTTCTCCAGCCAAATTTTCCGGAACAAACCCCTCTATTTTTGCCCTCACTCCACGCCTAAAATATCACCACCTAAAACTTGCATCTTGCTTGAACCGGTATCTGAATTCTCCAAGAAGAAAAATCAGCGAGTCCATAAATCTACCCCCTTCCCTGTCGAAGTCAAAAATTTGAGTGAGTCCCATGATTCTGAATCCTCCAGCGGTCAATCTTCAAATGACTTGGCTCTGAAGTATCCCGAGCTTTTGGAATAAATATAGCTCATAATTTGAGAAGCCAAATAAGTTTGGTAGACGATTCACCAAATTGGATAGTCTCACCTCCAAAAACCTGTGCTATAATGGAGCCTTCTGATGACGATGTTTCATCTGTCGCCCTAACTGGCAAATGTTTGCTTCAAGAAACTTCTCCTGTTCACAATCAGCTAGCAGAATGTCTGCCATGAAAGGAAATTTTGACCAAGGTGACCATCACATAGCAACAAAAGATTATCATCAGCAAGGTCTTTTTTTTATGGTAAACTGCAAAATTCGTTAATGAATATAACTTTCCTCTCATAAAGTTGTTTTCCTTTACCCTCACTGCAGCTACTTGTTTAACATTTGCAATAACCGAAAGCACCCCAATGATAAACGAGCCCACGAGCACCTTTCGAATGGGAAAGCATCCAGGGGAAACCACTTTAAAGAAGGAACTCTGGACAAAGTTTGAAGCAGCATGTACTCACAACAGCTCTATTTTCCAAGAGATGTCGTCTCACAAAGGTTTTCTTGATCGATTAGAAGAAGCTTCTGATTAATAATCTGATGCATTTTCCGAACTTCACTTGGGTATGTCTTTTAACTCAGCTTAATTAAAAATCCATAGCATTGTTGTATGCTAGTCTATCTTTTGATCAAGGGATACACAGTTGCATATATGTCTTCCATTGTCCCTTCTGAGGCTCAATCTTTTGTGTACTGCTTGGGCAAGTAGCAACTTTAAAGGCTTACGAAACAGTGGCGGACCGATATATAGTAATTAGCAGGTCAACTTTAAAAAGCTTACGTTTTAGCTTTTAAGATTGTTTTATTTCCAGTAGCTCTCTTCTGAAGTATAAGAAATATTTTGTGACCCTGTGAAAATGCTAGCATTGCTATAATAAATCACACAAGGTAAATAATACATGTAAAATAGTTACTGAGGAAGATTAATAGTTATAATATGTATAAATTTATAAACTTCGACATATGAATTTGTGACATCCTCAAGATCCATAATTTTCACTGTTAACAATAAAATCATTTTTTTACCATTTCAAATTCTTCACAAGTATTAGAAGAGATTTCCGGAGTCATTTTATAAACACACATAATAGCATGTCATCACCATTTTGATAAACTTCGAGAAATTCTAAACTAATAGCTTTAATATGACTTGACCATTAACATTTATTAATGTAACAAATGACTAGATAAATTTTTTATAATTTTCTTTAATCTTTAGATTTTACTAATCAATCCTAGTGAATAGAGCTCAATAATTTAGATTATTGAAAATTTATGTTGAGTTTGTACTAAAAAAAATCCGACGTGACTTGTGATAAGCTTATAGTATTCGGATAAACTAATTTTGAAAAATTATTCCATAACTCCACTTTGTGATGTTTTGATGCAGAAAATGGAATTATTATTCATTATAAGCTATCATGCAAAAATACATGTATTGTTTTTCAAGATGCTCGATATACTAAGAGAGTATTTTAGATTACGTTTGAAAAAGGTTAATCTGCTTTTTAGATTAAAAAAATCAATTTTTTGTGTTTGATTTCATTGCTTCTATTATTGTCTCTCTAAAAAAAGTAGGTAAAATCAAAAATAGAAGTATTGTTATGCTTCTGACTGCTTTAAGTTGGGTGGATATAATTTTATAATAAATTAAAGTTCATGATGTGTTTTTTATATTTTAATATCAAACACACAATATTTTTGTTTAAAAATAACTTTTTTTAACTTTAAACAAAAACAACATAGAAATGTTTCAAATAAGCAATCTAAAACATACCCTAAACCATTCTAGTTAGCTTAGCACGGAGAAATTGGTTTTTAAGGATTCATGTACAACATACGAGAGAGTGAATCAAACGTACGTGTGTTTGGGTAAAGGTAAAAAATAGAAAATAATTTATGCGATGATAGGTCTCTCGTGAGTCGATCTTACCAATCTTGGTTTATGCCTTCTACATTTGTTCAATTAAATTTATTACTTAATTTTTTTGTTTTTAGTTAATTGTTTAAAAGAACCGATTTTGTACGCACGATACACTAACATGAATGTTTTTATTAAATTAAGAAAATAAGTAATATAATCTAAAATTCCTTTAAAATAAATATTTGAAACAAGGTTATCATAAAAATATAAAATAAATTTACCAAGAAATTATGATGCTTCAATATAATATAATATAATTTTGTATAAACAAGCAAATAAATTCCTTTAATTTTATATGAATTGTTTTATATAACTTTTATTATTTTATATCTATAAATAATTATTTTAAGAATACATTATTAATTTAATAATTGTATGTATAAAATTTAATTGGTGTTAAATCAAGATGATAAGGGCGTTTGGGAACAAGAACCACGCCCTTTGATATATCTCGTTTTCGTGTAAGAAAAATAGAGCACGTAGATATGACTAATAATTAATAGAATTTTTTCGGTGTGAAATTTTTTATTGGCTTTCTAGTAATTTTTCGTATAAATTAAAATTGTTTAATTTATATACGTTAAATTATTTCTTTCATGTCAATTTATGCTATGTTTTCACAATTTCATACTTTTATTAGGGGGCTATATATTTGTATTAATATGGAGTTAAATGGGTCAACTGATCCCTTCAAGAACATGCGGCTCCCAACTAACCCACTGATTACAGTTGAAATATACGTACAATATCTTGAAATAAATGATTTGTTTTGAGTTCCGCCGAGAGCTTTATAAAGAACAATTTTCCAAAAGCTGTCATTTCATTTCCCCAGTTTGATTTGATCATGTATGACGTAGACTCATCGATGTATAGGGTTTATGGGTTTGGTATTTTCAAGAGAGCAAAGAGACGACTGAAGAAGACATAGTTCGAAATTATATACAAATATGTAAAGTCCAAAATGATTATTAAAGATATTCTGATAGAAAGAAGCTCTCGGAAAAGATTGACGCGTGTGCACGACCCAAATGATTATTGTAGCCTACCCCGATCCATTGAGACTAAATTCAGTTTGTTCTTGAAATATACATACAAGATATCAGAGGTATAAAACTGTAGTTTTTCCCCATTATAATTCAGAAATACTGTAGTTTCATGAACAGGCCAGGTGAAGCAGAGATGAAAAATAGAACCATTAAGATGTAGTTCAGTTTCAATGCTTCATGTTTTTTGACTGTTTCTAATAAGGGCAGGGTAACTACTCAGACATGTCATCCTCAACTCCGCTAAAATGATCGGTATCTGTGTCCTGCACGACCCTACGCAGATGACCGATGGTGCCATCGACGTTGCCCATTTTGTTTCTCGAAGGTAAAGTACTGTCCTTTGAACCTACAATGTCCTGCTAATCACAGAAAACATTAAGCCCAGAGTCGATAGCTTACCCTCAGAAATAAGATGGTAAAATAAAGAAATGCACCCCTTCATCTCTTAATTCCATGGCAGCAACACTCGATCTCCTCCTTACTGTCACAGATTTCGGTACAGGAAAATGTTCCACCTCTTCACTTGACTTTCCATCTTTGGCCTTCTTTTCCTTAGAACAAGCTTTGTAGGAAGCGGCTAAATACATATACGAATTAGTACAAGGATAAGAATGAACTGCAGAGATCAAAAGCTTAGGTGAAAACAAGACTCACCAAGTATTTGGAATCTGATTCCCCAAATACCACAAGATAAGTCGAGGGATCCTCGACATTTTCGCCTCGCACCTGCCAGGAATGTACATGATATAATATGACAGGACAAAAAAATAACTCTATCTACATCACATTACGTACATCCCAGTGATACTCCCGGATCCATGAATATGAGATATCTTCATCATCATCGTACATATCCTTCTCAAGCTGCAACCATAAATGATAAAAATTGCCAAATTAAATCAGGAAAAAATCACATTCAACGTAATGCAACTTGCTTTAATTTGATCAACTATTCTACCTCATCAATTGATGGCACCATGTATGCCAAAAACTTATCAGATTTCCCTGTATCCGTGCTTGAAGCCACATAACTTTTCATAAACAGCCTGAAAAGTTGGAAGAAAAAACAACCAAAAAATATATTTTAAACAGTCTTTTCTCTAAATTTGTAGAGCTATTAGAATTATAAAAAGTTGAATTATGCTAAAAATATGCTGCCCAACGCCATATATCAATCAATGTAGAACAGGTCAAAGCTTTTGATAAAAGCAAAAGATGGAACAGAAACAGTTAAAAAGCAGTAGTAGTAGCACAAAGCCTCGAAATCTCAATGGTCAAGGACAAGAATTAATCAAAGCATACAGCAGATTGATAAAACATTTTAAAAGTGGAACAGCAAGATTATCATTTTCACAAAGAATTTAAAACAATGTGTCCAGAAAAATGGTATCTGGTGAGATGAGAGTGGAGACGTGAGCTCCCAAATTCCTATATTTATCCACAAATGCAATTAATGTCAAATGTGACATCTTTTGCCTTCTGACATTAAACGATTCCTTTTTTTTTTCTTTCTAAACATGCAAAATCATACAGCATATTACACCAAAAACTTCGAAGTATGATTTAAATATTCCAGAAGGGAACCAGTTAACTCTAGAAAATGCTTGCCGCAGCACCTAGAAACTAACAAATCTAGTAAATCAAAGATCTACTCTATACGGCGAAGCAAACAAAATACAATTCAAATGCAAAGATTAGGCAAACTCTATAATAGTAGTAGTATAAGTAGTAGGAATTCTTTTTCCTACGTCTCGAGTCACATCAGGTACTTGTATGTGAAGAAAAAAGTAGGAGAAATCAAGAGTCAGTATAATTTTGCTGGTGGCATAATGCATTGAGCAAAAACTAATTATTACTCACTCTAGATTCATGCTCCTCACGAATTGCTGCACTTAATTTACTGTAGATTTCTGAATCAGCTGTTGGGGCATTATCAAAATTTGCAACCACAAGCTGGTCATCGTACCTGGAAAAATTACAACACATAAGCTTCCGGTTTTTTAACAACTTATGCATTATGATCATATGCGACAAAGGGAATAGAAAAGAAGAAAGAAGGCACAATTATACGCAACCAGCTATAAGGTGTCTGATAGTTGAACAACAAAAAATTGAATAAAACGAAAAAAAACACCTCTCAAAATACGGAAAAAGAGGAAGAACTTTTATTGGTTTTAATTTGGGATTCACTGCATGAACAGGGGGGTCTTGCACGCTTCAAATGAACCCACAATATCATGAATTTGCCTCTCCCTGAAACAAAGGCAAAACAAATGGTCGAGATAAGAGCTACAAAAACCCATGGCTGAGAATTCTTCAGATAGGAGCAAATGAAAGTAATCACTAACCGATTATTGAGATTCTCCAAAAGGTTTCTCCCTCGAGATTCTCGCAATTCCTTTGCTTGTTTTTCAGACAGAGACTGCAACAACATAATCAATCATCCACGCTTTCTTTCAAGTTGCAGCAGAGTCCACTGTACCCTTTGTGAGCAAAGAGTAAAATAGTACCTGCTTTGTTGATTCGATGCTGAGCGGAGATATATACTGAGTTTTGACCAACCAAGAAACACCTTTGTCAGTAGGCCTCTCTTTCTTTTTAATGCCATCCGACTTAATTGGGGTTATAGGTTCATCATCACGCAACAATTCCTCATCATCTGGATCAAGGGGTACTCTTGGACCTTTGGGAGGACTAATCAACAAAGTGAATGAGAAAGAATTCAGAATAATGTGTCATGATAATGGGGAAAACAGGATGAAGAAGAGGCTTCCAATTTTACTTGTATACACTCAGATCAAGAAGGTCGAGCGGTATCCCAAGGTCTGGTTCAATGTGAAGCTGAGGCTTCCAATTTTTCTCCAAAGATGTAATTTGATATCTACAGTATCTGTAGGTTCAAACCGCAAAATATGTAAAATTATAAAAGAGGAACGCAAGGACAGCCCCATTAGCTTTGCTGTCTGATTAATTGCTTATGGAGTGGAGGTGTATAATCAAGGAACATATACAAGGAAAGGAAGAGATACAAAATCATTTTTATCTCCAATAAATAATAATGCTTCAATACACACCAAATGAGAAACATACGAACTTCAAGTAATAGCTGTCCATCATTCATACAGGCCTACCACAGGCCAACAAAGTAAAAATTCAAAACAGCAGACGCTAATTACTATGTTTACTCCGGATTCTCACACAAATTAGAAAGAGGCAGCAGACAAAAGGAATATGACAACTTCAAAATCAACATAAGATATGGCAGCTGACAAATAAACATAAATAATGTTTTCTCTTCTCCCTACTGCCATTTAATTAAACAAGTCTATCCAAAGCAGTCTTTAATCATCTATATGGCAGGGATAGTCCAACTTTGATTTGAAAAACACAAACACAAAGTAAAGAAATTAAAAGGCTCTGTAAAACGGATAGGTGAGCCCCCACTAAAATAATATTTTCCAAAGACTCTCTGTTTTTGGTACTTCACAAATTTTCGTTTTTCTTGGGATTCATTTAAGCTATGAGCTTCAACACCAGCCTGGTTTCTGCATGATAAATACATAAACAGGAAAGATTTAAACTGACCGAGGAAAAAGTAATATCAATAGATAGTTCTTTCATTGAAGGCATGGTTGAACAACAAAACTAAATTTTCAACCATAGCAAGCACTACCCTTTGATAATGTGAAGCAATGAAAAATGTGAATTATAACAAACAAGGTTCCATACCGATCTGGATCTCTTTTCAAAGGCAAAAGCTTTATCTTAGCTGATGGATCTGGCAGTTCGTTACGAAACCTACAAACACCACAAACTTAGACGTGAATGTTCGTCATAAAATGCGAAAGGAATAAAAACTACCTTTAAAATCTCAAATCTTGCCAATACGGAAAATGATGCTCCTACAGCAAACATTATCTTAAACTGTCTATCGTGAACAAGTAGAGTCGTCACAAAGTCAATTATTCATTCATGATAGGAAGAATGTCTGATCTAGGGGAACCACAATATGGATTCCTCCCCCCTCTGTGAAAATCAGATACAATCCCAATTTCCAAATCAAAACTTTTCAGTTCTTATTCAACTGTTTAATTAAATTTTCGTATCAACTTACAAGAAAAGAAAAACATCAATAATTGTGGATCAGTGATAAAACTTACCTACAATCACACGTGAAATCTAAAATCTTTGACTTCTCCTCTCTGATGAAAAAACCCTATGGCTTTTTTGTTTATCAGACATGATGAGATCTATGATGAGTAAAAATTGAGGGGTTTTCATCTCAAATTTTGATGTTGAGATACAGTGTTTGGATAACCTAAAATTTTAAATTGACCATGTCAAATAACTTTGTTCAGGAAACGGGGTGGACAACAATACCAGGTGTGGAATAGGGACATTCCCGAAAAAACATTGGGAAAAAGCAAGAGGACACGAGTAAATTGGGGTACTGGAGACGACTGCAGTAGCATATATAGCGTGAGAAGGGCAAAACTGGATTTTCACCTGGCACAAAATAATCTCTTGAAACAATACTAATAAACATACCTGGGTTAAAACTCTTGAGACGCAAATGGAATTATAGGAATCACATGTCAATCCAGTCACCCAACCAAGTACAACTCACTGATTGATCTATATCCGTATATATAATTACATTTACAACATTTACGTTCCTATCATTCAGCCTCTAACTATAAAAAGTATATACATAGCCCTAAATTATATTAATTCCTACTTTATCCATATTGTTAACTTGCCAATTGATTGGGTGCTTGATTGGGGTAAACGTGTGCTTGATTGTTGTGACAGTGTGAAGTATGTTGACTGGCAAGTGATTGGTGTAACCGATGGCTTAGGCGCTTGATTGTAGTAACCATGTTGAGGTGGCTGATTGGGCGTGATTGTGTGGTCACCGTGTTGACTGGCCGAGTGAGATGTGAGATGTGTTGATTGGGTGACTGGACTGACATCACAAGACCTAGAACAATTACATAATTCCAATTTTAAAAAATTCCAAAATTCAGGCAAATTAAAGACTTATAAGACAGTCTCACCACTTAAATCAAACCACCATAATGAGACTTCCAAATCCTATAGATAGATCGGCTGGTAAATTTAATCTGTCATTTACTTCTGTACACAAAGGTATGATAATGAATTCAACCTCTAACAAGACTAACCAAAAATTTACTTGTGCTCTGGTGCGCATTTACACACAAGTTATGTGCAACATAAATTCACTTCTATTCTACGTATTGGCCCATCGTGGATGTTTTATAAGACAAGTCAATGTAATGTATCTGGTTCCTTAATGCGCAAACTACATACCAATTAAATGTTAACTACCAAATGAAGACTAAATGAAATGTATATATATGAGCTAGATTATCAAAATCAAATACGCCATCAAGGCAAATCAATCCTTTCACAGCAATAAATAATATGAGAAAATAAAGATCACAGGTAACTAACTAATCGATCATACTCCATAGCATGTCAATGTCAACAAAAGACAAGTAAACTATCATATAAGTGAGGAAACAGTATAAACACAATCTGCATTGATTTGTACACACAATTAGTTACCCTAATTGCACCAGCTAACTCATTAAAGGACTTAATCATAGGAAAACCAGCCAAAACACTCACTTCATCTTACAGAGAAACGTTGTTGGCTTCTTCAGTCGGTTTTCAATTCTATCACCACTTAGCAAGGGAGTGCTCCTCCTGTCACCCATATGTGATCCACTAATTGACCCGTGGCCCTTTCCTCCAGGGGCCAACATTTGGGTCCTCTGCAGCAATTTATTCTGAATCTCCCTCAAATGCTGCTTGTGTTTCTCCTCTTGCTTTTGCTTTTCATACTCCTTCCTTTTCCTCAACCTTCTCTCCTCCTCTGTCACAACCCTACTGAACCCTGAGGCTCGCTCAACTTTTTGCATTTGGCGGTATGGGGGGGCTTGTGCTCTTGCTTAAATGGAGCCCCAGAATGTGAATGCCTATTCTCCCTGCTCGTTCCTGCAGGGGGTTTGCTACAAGGTAATGGAGGAGGCGATGAGGGCTGGTGGGAGGTGGAGGCGGAGGAGGAGAGGACGGAAGAGGTGGCGGAGGCGGTGGCTGCAAAACCTGAGGTTGATTGAAATGAGAGTGCTGAGAAGCTGGGTAGTACATTGGAGGATCTGGGGCTGGATGTGATGGCAATGGGGCAGAGGAGGATAAGAAGAAGATTCTGGCGCGCGGTGGAGGAGGAGGAGCTGATATTGAAATGGCTTCTGCTGCGGTGGCTGTGGCAGCTGGTTCCGAGAGGGAGGGTTAAAATGATGTTGTGATGATGATGATGAACCATACCCTGAATGTTGATAATTGGAGCTAGGGTTGATAGAGAATAATTCTACTGTAAGTGGAACCTTCGTTGCTGCTGTAAGGACCCCAATTCTGAGAGTACTGATTTACATCAAGTGATGGCGGTGGAGCTGCTGAAGACTGCAGTGGGTTTTGATTTGGATGTGGAGGCGGTGGTGGTGGCGGAGCAAATGCTGACTGGGCCGGCGGATGGAACGGGTAAGAAGCCATGCCGGATCTCTTCGCACAATCTTGTTACTACAAGGTACAAACTCACAGAATTTCAATTCATGATTTAAACCCTAATGCACGCAAAATTAAACCTCCAGATCAAATTTACATCAGAATACGTGTGCCACCCCCGGGGCCATATAGACATGCAAAACAAAACCCCTAGAGCTGGAATGGTGAAATTTAAATCTAAACTCCGGTGTAAAATTTTTGAGCACTTGGCACTAAAAAATGGAATTTTTCTACCCGTTTCAATCAGAATTGGGAAGAACTGAAGAAAGGACACCCTTGGAACAAGGAAAGATATAAATTGGCTTGCTCTGAGGGCCTAAAAATAAGCCAACTGAAAGATCGAGAAGATGAACAAAGGGACTGAATTTTTAATCCCCAAGAAGAGATTTTAATCTCTCAATTGGCTAAGATATGAGGATTGAAATTCAATCACCCCCAATTCTCAAAGAGACCCTAGCATAAAAATATGAACGAA
>CAJQUN010002947.1:0-20326 GCA_907163345.1 Haberlea rhodopensis | reverse complement strand
TGAATTATATGTAAAGGAGCTATCCCCTGGTATCTCTGGTGATCCTTCAGCTGCTGCTTCCCTCTGCCACAATTATCTGCATAAACTCTAACCACTCTATAGGAGATGTTTTCCGCATAACCTAACTATTTCGGGACACGTATGTTAGCCAAAATTGCATATCTCTATTCATAGCTGATAAATGAAGTGGAACTTCCTACTAATTGGCTTGTAGTGATTTTGATTAATCATGTAACCGATGAATAGATCGGGGAACCTATGATAATGTTATTGCCAAAAGTTATCTGTCCATAGAATTATGGGAAGTGGAAATACAGTCTATGCTGTGATGTGATGTAAATTCTATGCCTAGCTACAAGCAAGCACCAACCACTATTCCATTGGACTTTTGTGGTGGTGTAACCTAGTTCTTTAATTTTTCATTCCTTTTTTGTTATCCAACATGTGCCTCTTGGATATGCCACTATTTCAGCATCTTATCATATATTCATATCCAACATCTTGTTTTCTACTATTGTCAAGTTTACTCTATCTTTTTTCATGTACATTCTGGCCGAAAAAGTGCAGCGACATGCCTGAAACATCATCTCTTAATCAAGCACGGATGTTGTCGATTCTGTTCTTTTCTGTAGTATTATCTGTAGGTTTTTTTCTGTTTGTGGTAACATGTTTATATCCAGGGGGAAAGGAGATTATCAAATTGACTATACACCAGCTCCACGGATCACCGAAGCAGACAAATATAATGATAAAAGGTATATTAGTAGATTTTTTTGGTTTAACAATCAAGATAATACATATGAGGGGATTGCTTAACCTACTAATCTTCGAAGCAGATAATGCATGACTTCTTTTTACGTGAGCATGAAAATAAACCCTTGCTTTACGCCCATTTTGTTGAAATAAAAAAACATCTCTGCTTCTACAATTTTGCTTCAGATTCTTGGATCAATTTACAATGCAACTCAATAATGATACCATGATGAGCAAATCTCTTCTTTTTAAATAAATAAACAATGTCTACATGTTTTCTATGAAAGAAATGCAAACATGTTCGGTTCCCAGTATCAATGCATGCTGATAAGTTTCATTTGTGTTGTCAGCTTTGTATGTTTATATACCCTCTATTGACAA
This sequence comes from Haberlea rhodopensis, assembly GCA_907163345.1. Taxonomy (NCBI): domain Eukaryota; kingdom Viridiplantae; phylum Streptophyta; class Magnoliopsida; order Lamiales; family Gesneriaceae; genus Haberlea; species Haberlea rhodopensis. The sequence continues at coordinate 19,192 of CAJQUN010002947.1, read as the reverse complement.
AAACGAACTATTGACATGTAGGTCACTGCAAAGGGCACTTGATCAAAGACTCTATCTTCTCCTTATGGTACTGCCTATGGTTCTACAGGGAATCCTGTCTGGCATTTTCCCGAAAAAGTTTATGAGACTGAGCAGACATTGCGCAAGGTAATTTGGCTTGCAACTAAACTTAGGTGAGTCTGGATTATACCATTCTCTTAAGGTAAGTGGCCTGTTTCAACGACTCTGCTCTGGACATGCAACTCATGTGCATAATGTAACGCTCTCTTGTTTGATATCTTACGATCTTGGCAGCTATTCCTTTTTTAAATCTCAAGTGATTGCCACGAACGAGTTAAATATCGGAAAATGCGAAGATTTTGTCTGGGTCACAAAGGATGAACTACTAAAATTTTCCAGAGCAAGCAGAATACCTTAACAAGATGATAATCAACTGATGCTTTTTGCCTTTCACTACACTGTGTGGTCGAATTACCTTCGTGACATCGATGGCCAATCTGTTTGACTGCATAATTTTCCAATCCCAATCCTTCATATAGATGGTTTTGAAATTGAAGAGTAGAAGAATTTTTGTAAGCTGACGATTGGTTAGGCAAAAGAATGCCTGCAGAATAATTAATTACAAGGTCGGTTGAGGAGTCCCATTTTCAAGGCTTAGTAGTTGTTTCGTTAAATGTAGTATTTTTATTATATTCTTGGTTCTTTCCATTAACAGTTTTTCATAGAGGAGGATGAAAAGTCCAATAAGTAGGCTTTGGGGTCGAGGGCCAACGTATTGTCTGAATCATCTGCTCCACGCCTAACACTTGAAATTTATGGGGTCCATTTAGAGCATTGTTGTGAATTTTCTGCTCATAGATCTTCCCATTTTGTCTAGCTTGTACTCTGAGGTTACCGTCAACTGGCTTCGGCTCTCCCATGGAATTCTTGGGATGTCATGTACAATCCAAAATTCCTACTCTTGATTCTCGGAGCAATTGGTGACTGATTTTCCCGTCTAATTCCAGGTTACAGAAAGATTTCGGATAGGGGATTAGAAGCGCAATTCTACTGATATGAGGTAACTGAAATATGGTTTTATTGTTGCTGTCCTTAAGGGCACTGCCCTCAGGGGCATCATCCACCATCTATTTGAAATCTTTTTTTTTTTCTTTTTTAAAAAAAGATTCCATATGAATGGTGATAATGCCTAAAGGCACTATCCTTAAGAGCATTATCAAACAAATCCTGAAATATAGTCAAACTTGTATGATAATTTTCAAAGTGGACATTTCTTTCCCTTAAAGTTTTAAGATCGATAGTTCTGCGATGGGAATACGGAATTACAGGACACAGAAGAGGTGGACGGATCTTTGACGGGGAAGGAGGAGAATTTTGTTGGATAAGTTTGCTTTCCAGGATATCGTTTATTAATAAAAGCTTTAATATTATATATTTTTTATTTAAGAAACATGACTTTAAAGTGCTATCACTGACTTGGGATTTAGCATTGCACAATTTATGTTCCTACATTACTTGCACTTTTTTACATTTAGCATAAATCACAGAACTTATGTTGCTGTCAATAACAACTAAGTTTTGACCTCAATAAATTGGGTTAGACTACATGAATAATAGAGAGAATCAGATCGGATCGGATATATACATTAGTAACTTTATAAGTAATTTATAAGTGTCCCCAAGAATGATACACACCGGTGTAGTTAACGATGAAGGATGCATATCTCTCTCACAAATGACGCGCCGTTTCTTTGGCTGCCATCGAGGCAAATGCGAATAAAACTGGTAGCCGATGCTTTAGAAAGCCGAACAATTGCATCCCATCAATCAACAAAAAGAATTAAGCCCAAATCAGATAAATCTCATGTCGGATTGACCAATGAACCTCAGAATTTGATCAGTCCTCTGACTTTGAGTTGGAATTACCAAAGTTGATTTGTTCTGTGAAACTATTCATATCCTCGATTCACCAGTTAAAAAAAAGGTCATCCAACTCATTACAATCGGCCAAGTGGAGACTCAGAGGCATGATCATCCACCAACCAAAGGCCATTATCTTGGAATCGCTTTATCTTCTTCTCAAAACCAACTATATAGTTGTTATGGATGATAACATGCATTCCTTTAGTTTCTTGTACCCATGTCTTGTTCTTGAAATATAAACCTCCAGTAGGGAACGCTTGCTGAGGAAGCAGGTAGAAGTCCACCTAAATCAATATCACATATTATACCCAAGTCAAATAAGGAACCAAGAGCAGCAGAGCATGACCCAGATTGAATTCATGCTCTTTAAGAAGTGATTTGATCAATCAAGAATGAAAATGACGCTGCTACGAAAAATCCCCATATATGCCTACCTGGTCTGTAGTTTTAGTCAAGGCCCAATAAAGGCGGGTTGGTCATTAGCTTTCTTGACTTTAGACCAAGGTTGAGCCTGAAGTTCTTCAATCCACTTCTTCATAACTAGTTTTGCTCCACCACCGGTGGGGCGCAGATAGATCATGCAGCTACAAATGTAAGCCCGCCCTTCTTTCCTGGAGGTGGCAACTCATGAGAGTGATTCAGAGGTTTCACCTGGCATTTCAAGAACAGAAAAACAGTAAATCTTTGATAGTTGAAATCAGTTGTACAAATTCATGAAAAGAATCTTCTACGATCATATTCAAACTTTGAGTTACAGATCGATAAGCAATAAATAAAGTTAACAGATTTGAATTCATAATCACTTTTAGCATACTCACATAAGCCATGTCATCTGTGAAATACACATCATGCTCGCCTTTCAGATAAGGAAACGGATCTGCCAGCCAGACCATATCAACGTCATTGTACATGACATTATAGCCAAGCTCCAGAATTTGTAGAAGATGCCGAGGCCTTCTGGCTGTAAAATTAAAGAAGCCCTGAAACATGAAATCAACCTGGTTATCGACAAGAAAGCAATATCACATATGAAAGTTGCTTATTAGAGTAGAAAAGCATTGGTAGAAAATAGCACACAAGAACAACTCTGTAGCATCATTCTTAGAAGCATTCACACCATCCATACCACCATAAAACAAGTCAACGTTATTCTGTGGCACTCACTTTTCTACAAAAAAAAAACCGAAAACCATCTTACAAAGGATTGCAGCTACTATTGGTGGCTTTCAGTTACATTCCCTTTAAAAAGTTTGGCAGTAAAATGGGTACTGAATTAAACTTTACAAAAGCTTATTTGAAGCCATACTCATACAAAAGGAACCAAGAATTTCCCTGCCAACCATATCAGAACTCCATCAGCAACATCATACCAGAGATCATTGTCTCAAATAACATAAATTTTATAAATAAAGTTCAAATCTAATTCAAAGATGATGGAGGATCAGCAGCCTAAGCTTAGGCAAGTTGCACTCGGATACCACGAAAAAACTACTGCTGAACAATAAGCATCTCATCTATCATTATATCGTTATCCAATTTAAACAATTATGGAATCCTAAATATATACTTATGGTAATCGGCAGTCTGTTCAATCTTCAGATCATGGATACAATATCCTAAGCGCCTATAACTTATAGTGTACCAAACACTTATTAATGTTAAACCTACAAAATAATGCACAATACACTCCATAAAGGCAATTTGTATCAATCTCCAAATCACTCAAAAAAAAAAAAAGAAAACACATATAAACTACCTGGGAGCCAAACTTATGTGCAGCCGCGGCCTCCAAAGCAGGAGGCACTAAAACCGCATGCCCCGGCCACCGCTCATTAACCTTGTAAAGCGTGAAGTAATCCTCCGCAATCACCAAAACCTTGTCTTGCTGCCTCTGCCGCGAAATGCTAATCAACCAATTGTTCAAGAACGGTAGATAAGCCTCACTCACCGCACAAACGATCAACGTATTATCCTTCGCCACTCGAGCCGCCGCATCGGGCAAGGTGTACGCGTGCCACTTTAAGTTTGATCTCGAATTGAAGGATAAAAAGCTAAAGGGTGCCTGAATATAAGGGAAAAGTACACCAATAATTACCAGCAGAGCGAGGAGGAAGAGCAAGGCGGGACGGCTTAGAAGAGCGGAGGATATAGGTTTTTGGTAATTTTGCAGGGATCGAAGGGATAATCGGTAGCGGTCCGTTGAAGCGTTCTGATGCGGCCTTTGGTGTAGAGATTGTAATGACATTTCTTTGTTTTGTACTCTTCTTCTCGAAAATGATTGAATTTTTACAGCTTGGACGTTATGAATGGGTGAGTACAGAGTGGAGGATTCACACACTAACACGCACTAAATGGTGTGATCGGATCTGTGCTGTGAAATGAGTTGAAGTGGAAACGATGAACCAGATATATTGCTAATTAATAATGGGCTGGGCTAATTGGCCCATGGGCTTTTATCAATACAAACCTGGACATTTATTTTTTCTCATTTCTTACAACTTTTGCACTTTTGTCTGGGTTATGAACTGGTTCAAACATTGTGCAAAGAAGATTGTAGGAGTGACAATTAACGAGGAGTGGACGGGAACGGAGAAAATGTATTTTTGATCCTTATGTTTTATTATTGAGCATTTTTTATTCTCATTGTTTCAAATCTGCAATTTTGGTCCACTATGTTTATTATGACGGCGATTTCGTCATTTCTCTTTTATCACTGTAATTTTAGTCATTTAATCATCATAATCCGTAATTTTAGTCCTTTATGTTTTATTAATGTGAAATTTCAGTCCTTTATGTTTTATAAGTTGAAAGTATGATCCTTTTATGTTTTATTAACTTTATTTTGGTCATTCCTATTAATGCTTAAAATTTATCTATTTCTTTATTTTGTTTTTTATTTTTAATTTTAAAATCAAGTCATCTTTTTTTTAAATTTTTTTTTTTTTTTTTTTAAATTACAAATCATAAAAGGATTATAATTGCAATTCATATAACATAAAGGACTAAAATTACAGAGTTAAAATATAAATGACTAAAATTACGGATTCTGATAATTAAATTACTAAAATTACAGTGATAAAAGATAAATGATCAAAATAGTTGAAAGAAGAAAAATAGAGGACAAAATCGCATATTTGAAACCATTGGACCAAAAATGCTGATTTAATGAAACATAAAGGACCGAAATGCATTTAGCCCGAAAAAAACATAGTCAGGGTTTGTTTTGATATAAACCAACACAACTTTCTGCAGTAGATATTTTATCATTCTAACAATGACGAAAACTTTGAATATGTGTAGGAAATCATTAATAGGAATTCCAAATTTACGTAAGCATATATCTCGAATACACTTTTACGCAACCAGAAGGCAACAGTTACTGACTAGGAAACACCAAGTATTCGAATGGTGCTATGTAAATAACGGTTTGTTTGATGATGCTCATAAGGTAGTGCCCTTAGGGGCATCATAACCATTCATTTGGAATCTTTTTTTCAAAGAAAAAAAAATTCCACGTGGATGGTGGATGATGCCCCTGAGGGCAGTTCCCTTCAGGACAGCAACAACGTTTCCGTAAATAACCATGCCCACTGAAACTTCTTTTATATCCAGCTTCTCCATTGTTATGGTATTCTTGATCTTCTCGCATATATCATCAAGATGCCAGTTTTAAAAAAATCCTTGATTGTACCAGAGATTTCTGCATAGACTTAAGAAGGCCATGTTTTAAAGCTTGCGTGCATATTCATTTGCATAGTATGGCCTAATATCTTGTCCATCATCGTAATATTGTGGCTTTTAGGTGTTAAAAGAGACACTGGTACGACATGGTTTTACCTTTAAATCTGAAACAGACACAGAAGTAATTCCGAAGCTTTTAAATCTGGAGTCATCGAAAAAATAATTTAAATTTAAATTCGAATCAGGAATGAATATCAAATATACTTAACTTGTTCAAACTCAACTTTTTTTTTTTTTTTAATTCAAATTCAAATCATATATTATTCTCAAATCACTATCAATGTAATTCATTTGCATTACACTGACATCGCTAAAATTTAGATCACAAAAAGAATGGTTTGCATACGCATACTTAAACAAGAAGAATATAAACTATACAGCATTCCATCTTTCAAACACATAATCAAACGTGTGTGTACCCACCACAGGTCTCGATGCCTCTATCCTACCAAGAACAATGATCTTTCCAACCAACCTCTCGAGCAATAATTCCATGATTCAGGCATGAAACTTGTCGGGAGTCGAGGCATCAAAGCTTGCCAAACCTAATGAAAGGGGCCCTAGGTGCTCATTTTTACAGGTTATCGAATTTTTGCCGAACATAGAAATCTAAATCAGACAGGTTAAAAATCTGCCCAGTTGATTCAGTCAATGCCTGGCCGAGAGTATACAGTATGTTCTCATTCATTTTAACGTTTGCATTCCGATCCAATATGCATAATGCACCCACCTAATGCACGAGTTTCAAGAAGCAGAATCAGGGTAACAATGGATATAAACAAAATGGTTTTGATAATAACGTGCGACAAAACTTACATCAGCGATCCCAAAAAGGTATTGCCAGTTCGAATAGCGAAACAGATTGCACCAAGTATGAGCTTATGTTCGTGCAGCAGCAACGGTTCTAAAATACGTTGTTCTATAACTCCAGCAAGTATTTGATACCTACTCAATAAAAACAAACTAATCACTGAAGCATAGCAGAAGGAATGTTGTATATTTTCGAAAGCTAAGCAGGTGATATGTCTTATAGACTATACCTAAGGTTACTTGAAACTGCCATAAAGACCCCATATGCAACACTTGTTGATAGAATGGGTAAATCGCTGGTTTCACCATCAAAAGATGTGTTAATTGCTATTCTGGCAGCGACTAACAAAACCGTTATACCAGTGCCAATCTACATAAGATCAAATGATGACGTAATAAAAATCAACTCTCCACAATGTAAACACAGCTTGAAACTTGAATGTAAGAATACAAAACATGGCTCGTCGCCTCTCATTGAAACTACAAATAAAAAACACAAAGCAAGTAACATGATCAAGTTTTCATGAAAAGAAAAAGAAAGTTGGAAAGTAAACAACAAGATTTATGGTGGGTAAAGTAAGACTCAAATGGCATCGTATTTGTGTGTGTATGCAGTGGCGGACTCAAAACTTTCTAGGAGGAGGCCAAGACGGGACGGAGGTCAACTCTCTAAGAATTCGAGGAGCAAATCTTGAAATTTAGAAAATTTACACATAAAAATTAAAAAAAATTTATTAGACGGGGGTTGTTCTTTGCCTCCCATGTAATCCGTCCCTGCATGTGAAAGATAATAACAGACTTCTTATGTGATGCGAAGAATTTTTGTTCACAACAGAACAAAGGCAGCACTAAATTCTAGAACATGATGATATACATAGGATAAGTGTGATTTGTCAAAAAAAAATAGATTTCTATAAACGAGCAAATGGCTGTAGGATCTGACAAACTACTCACGAAAGCTCCCAAAAGACAATCGCATAACGGAACAAGTCCTAGAAGTCAAATTTAAAAAAAATCCGTTACTTAAAAAAAACTGAAACAAAGAAGCCAAAAAAATGTAAATTATACAGTTTTACTCAATTTATTTTCAATTTTTTTTGTAAAAATGGTTTTAATTGTTATATCTAAACAAAAAAACTTATGCTTTTATTTTAATTTTTTTAAAAAACTTTGGTTAATAAAGTAACTCCTTTAAGCTAAATACTTTGTATCCAAACTAGGGAGCCCTTAACCACTTTAACACACACACACACACATACACAGATATTATATATATATATATATATTATATATATATATATAATATATATATATATATAATATAGAGAGAGAGAGAGAGAGAGAGAGAGAGAGAGAGAGAGAGAAGTTCTCAATACACGAAATACTCCAGATCTGATAAAATGCAATGAATAAAGAGTTCTGAATATACAAAAATCAAATTTACTATTTCCTACATGGAACATTGACTCACCAGAGACGCACCGGTCCCAACTAGAAATAGTTTTCCTCCATTCCTCTGCAAGGCAGATATATTACTCTTAAGCTACATGATTTCACTCAATCCTTAACACAGAACTGTGACTTCAAACGTAAATAAATATCAACTAACCATTATTGCTCCTATCCTTTGTAAAAGTGAATACGACATACCAGCCAAGGAAACCTGCAACAGGAATAAAAATAATCCAGCAGCCGGTACACATTTTGTGAGAAGTGTGCTCGCAAAGTTCGAACATTACCTGAAATGCGTTATCAGGGCATGCATAAAAGAACCTATTGAGACATCCAGCATTTACAGACAGAGGTGGACGGAGAGAAACCGTAGGGGCTGGTAGCCAAACAAGCATGAAATCTGCGATGATGGCCATTGCCTGAGACATTGCAAAGCAGAAAATATGATGAAAAAAGGAACAAAAGTAAAATTTTGAAAGTTGGGTAGTGAAAAACAACAGGCCACTGCACTAGTAAGGGAAGGACAAGCTGGGGCAAGATTACATACTCAATATGAAATTAAGAATCGTGTGAGCTTAGCAATGAATTTGATGCATATTAATAATTATGTTGGCAAGTACAAGGGCAGACAGGTAACATTGTATCATAGTAATCCTTTTTTCCAGAATAGCTAAAAAAAAAGTCTGACATCAGACATACCAGGTCAGCAAATACAAAATCTAGCTCCTTTGTGAAATTTTCTTGACGCCCTGCCAGCTCTGCAGCAGTCTGACAAATAGACATGATATAGTGAGCAATAATCACACCCATGATCGCATGATTTATAAGGATTTTACAAAAAGTAAAACACATGAAGTGGAGAAGCTATAACTTCGGTTTTGCAAATCTAGAAAGGAAACTAACAACCATGACATCGAGAAGCCATACCTACCAAAAATGAATTAAGTATTTTGGCGACACATAATCAATCTTTAACTTCTGTAGAGACCCTCATCAATTTTAAAAGGCAATTTTAAAGGCCATTCTATCAAATTTGGCAGGAATTGATTATGATTTTCACTCTCATTAAATTATTTCTTGTGTCATAACGTATCATATTTCATTCACTCATATCCCAGCATGTCTTCAGGGAAAATGAAGAAGAATTTCACCATATTGATAAACCAAGTCCGGTGCAACACCCTTCATATCCATCATCATATCTCCGTTCCAACTTAATTGACACATGATGAGAATAATTTATTCATCCTCACACTCATCAAGAGGTAAAATAACCAGCATTTAATTCCCGTATATACAGTACTTAGGAAAATGGAAAGGAGCTGTAAAACTATGGTTCTCGTGAGGAGCTGACCAGGATTTATGTTGAGGGCTCAATTTTATTACTGTATTTTGAAGGCCACAGACTTTTAAGAAGAATCTCATACGAAATATGAATATTTTTTCCCTCATTTGAGGACCACTTGCCTCCTTAGCTCCACCCTCTCTAGCCTTGAGAGAGTCAGATTTCAGTAATGTCATCCCAAAGTACACCACTAGCTATTAAAGACATACTTAATCATAAATCAAACACAAAAGGTGATTGGATCTTGAATAATTAAAGTAAAAGAACAAACCTTGGTTAAGATTCCAACACCACACTCAATTGCGATTTTAGTCAAGAAAAGATCATCAGCAAGCAACCTTTCCTTAAACCCTCCAAAACGAAGCAGCCAGCCAAGAACAGGAGAGTTCTCGAGGTCAAAATATCTATGAACAACCATGGCCGGAACCTTCCCCAACTCAATGCCAACAGCCAAATCATCGGGAATATTGTCCAATGATCTACCCACCTCAGCTAAGGCCACGAGCGCCTCTCCCCTGTTTATCTTCACCACATTTCCATCAATATTTCTCTTCCATCAACACTGGAGAAGGTGGCGAAGGAAGGACGAGAGGGTAGTTTTGGCGATGAATTGGAAGAGAGAGTAGTTATCCGCAAATGGGCATCCAAGAATACGTTAGACGGATGATGGGCAGTATTGGTAGAATAGATAGGGCGATGCAACGAGTTGTGTTGCTAGGTGCGAGTAAACTGCGCGGTTCATGGCGGCGGCGGTGGCGGTGGCGGTTGAACGTGTGCGTAAGTCTAAATTAAAGAGAGGCGGCGGACCGTCGTTGGCTTGCAGACGGTATATGAATTCGAAGCAAGATGACGCGACAACAGCAAGGGGCCTGCTCTTATTTAAAACGAAATAAAGAAATAATAGTAAATAATAATAAAAAACTATCCAAATTTAAATTAATTAATAGTATTATTGTTAAAAATAAATTAAGATACTTTGATAAAAAGTATAATAACATCATATGCTTAAATTAATACATGTTAAAATGACAATACTAATAAAATTAATAATAATAATAAAAAAGAATACCAAAAATTTGGGATGAAATTTGTTCGATTTTAATACGAAAAATTTTGTTAAATTATTCGAAAACCAGATTTTCATTTTTTTAAATCATTTAAACTGATTTATGTGAGACTTGTGAAAAAATCCTTAAATCTTATTTTGTTTTAAAGTTCAAGTACCTGTGTCAAAGAAATTATGTTTAAGTTATCTGACACAATCTTTTCCTTTGTAATCAGTCCCTAAATATCCTATTGCATAAATATCGTTGTCTTCTTCTTCTTCCCATAACTTGTGAGACTAAAATTATTCTGTTTCGGGAACCAAAAATTCAATTTTATGGATCGAAACTTATGTTGTTTTGGGTAAAATTATGCTGCTAATTAGGTCAAATAATGTTGTATTGGAACAAAAAAAATGATTTATCAGGATCGAAGTGGATGCTTTCTTGATCGAAACCTTGCTTTTTTGATAAATTCAGCATCTTTTATGATTACATTATGTTGTTGGTTTGGACTGGGTTAAGCTACAATTTCACAATGTTTTGGGTTCGAAAATCATGATTTTGGATTGACATCTTTCTGTTATTTTTAATCAAAATATTGATGCATGTTGGCGAAACCTTACTGTTGTTTGATTGGAATTTTTACTTGCTTTTAAGTTGATTTCCCTTGTTGTTTTGAGGTTGAACCCTTAGTGTTATTGGATAAATCATAATATGGTGTTGTTTATTTGCTAATGTTTTAGGGATAAAATGGATGCCGGTTCTAATGGCTTGATGCTAAGAGTTTTTAATTCTTGATTATTTGATAATACCTCATTCATTGTAGGGTATGGATGACAACGAACGGGTTTGGCCAATCCAAGGACCCGCCCTGCTAACAAAAACCCCGCCCCGCCCTGCCTCGCCTAGACCCATTAACCCGGGGGTTTACCCGCCCCGCCTCGGGTCCAATTTATTATTAAAAAAAAAATTAACCAATCCCGAGAAATTAGCTGTCGAGAACACTTAAGTAATGTTTGAGATGTTTTTATAATTTATTTGAGTTCGATTAGCTATAGGATTCGATATTAGTATTTTAACTTCGTATTCGTCAAAAACAACGGGTATTATATATATAAAATAGAGAAAAGGAAGCCACGGAAGTACACTATTTGCCGTGTGGAATAGTATTACATTTGGGGTGAGGAAATTGGTTCCAAAACTAACTTATATCAGTATTAATTTTAAAAAAATAATAAGTTAGCGAGGCGGGTCTGGTGTGGGTTTTGGCCAATCATGGACCCGCCCCACCGTTTCCAACCCCGGTTGAAGCGGGTCAAGACCCGCCCAGATTTTACTTGTTAATGTTGTGTTGGGGATGTAGAAGTTCTCAATTTCATTTGTGTGGGTTCGACTTATATTGCAGTTTGAGAAGGAAAATGGTCGACGTGTTAGCTTATTGTCCAATCTAATTAAAAGCTTGACCGGAGCAAAACATGAATTAACAGAAGCTGTGGAAGCAAAAACATGAATTAACAGAAGTGTGGAACACAGCATTGAGTTGTGTAATAAATTATGTTCAGTGGAGTAGTAACGAACCTATTCATTGGATCTGAACTTAAATGAATGGATGTTCTAACATGTTACGTATGCTTGATGCATAGAGTTTATCAATCGTTATTGCCCACAGTGAAAACATGTCTAATATCTTATATGTTAAGGGAGGCGAGTTATGAGGAAGGACAACCTCCTGCCATTTCAGACGTGAACTCATGGGATAATCATAACCCAATGAAAACACACAAACTTAGATCCGCTTCAACCCAAGTAAGGATTATGTAATGTAAGGACTCACTAGCAGTATTGTAGTAGTTAAGAATGAGAGAGTTTTAAATTATAGTAGTTAACATGGTTAAGCAAGAAACCGGGTCAGTCAGGACAACTATGACAGCAATTGAACTGGTTGGAAGCTTTATCCAGTAGATATAGTGGCAGTATGGCTATACTATGGAATCCTTGAGTTAGACAATAAAAGAATTAATAGAAGCTGGGAAACAGTACAGAAGTGTGAAAGCGTTAAATAGTAATAGAAAAAATGGGAGGCCTTGACTTAGTTAAATACCAGTATTATCAGATATTCCTTGAGCCTATGCAGTCATTCATGTTATATTCTTGGATTCATTAAAAATCTTGGGACATCGAAAATAAGAATCTTGAAGAGAGACGTGACATAAAGATCTCTTAAGCTATTTAGATTTAACGTAAATTGCACCAGACACTTCAATAAAAAACCTTACGTGCTTTACACCTTGCTCTAAACTCTACACCATACACACACCTTAGTTCACCTGGTGTTTCTAAGAACTATGTCTATACATAGGTGCCTTATCTAAGATTTCGATTTACCCGTGAATATATCATGAAGTAGATCAAGTCCAACAATACGCACAGAAATATTTTGATGAGCTTGAAATATATTATTTCAGTGAGCAACAGGATCAGAATTGATGGTAAGAATTAGTAGGAAGATTGCTAACCTATTCAGAATGTCAGTAGGATCAGACCAATAGCATTCCTGCATTAAGCATACAGCATCAGGAAATGAAAGCTTCTCCCATAAACCACCCAAAGCACCAGTTCTCATTCGTCATTTCAGCCACTACTGACTCATCCAAAATCAGATAGCCATTTACATATAGCTTTGCATATAATTATCCTCTTGAACCAAAAGTCAAACACCGGACAGAATCTCATATTGCATCATGAAACTCATGTCAGCAAACAAAAGCACCATAATACAGACTACACAGTTCCAAACGTCAATGCTCTTGATTTCTCGAAAAGAAACGGAACCATCAATGGTAGTTACATTGATTGTATACAGACAAAATCCCGTTTTTACAAGTGGTTGCAATTAAAAAGGCAAGCATGGTCTGAAAATATGCAGGTACTTGAGCCACTCAGGATCAAGAAGAAATAAGATTCAAGCAAACAGCAACTAACAATTAGAGGGGAGATACAGAGAATACATGAATAGAGACACAAAACTGGGCTGGAAAAAAGCATTTAACAGTCACATCAAGACTAATTTACTACCAATGAAACAGAGAGCATTCTCAAACATCCATCTGCAGTTCATACTCGAAAAATAACATGCTTGTACATAAATGTGAATGGAAAATCAATAAATCTTTGATAAATTAGAAATACTAAAGTAACTTTTAACTTGATCACAATTAAACAAATATGTAATCGTTGGCAATGCGGAGGCATAAAATAATTGGGGTGGAACTCAAATTCTTTTTGATTGTTTTCAGCCGCCACTTTCCACTACTTATCCGCCACTGATGTAAGTTCAATAAAACCAAAGTTTAGCTAGCAAGTAACAAGGAGGAAAAGAACATCAAATCTAAAACATTCTTATACCGTTTCAACCAGATTCAGAAAATTTTACAGAAAAAGGTAATTTGTGAAACCAAATAAGCTCTGTATCCCCCACAAATTTCCACTCAAGCTCAATCTGATTTCGTTCCACAAACAATTCAAAAGACCACACGGAATTGCGGTGCCTCGGCGCCGCTTGCCGGCAGAATCTCCCAACGGCAAGGTTCGAGTTCGTCAGACACAGGGCAAAATCCCGCCAGCGTCACCTTGTCAGCGGAAGCAGCAGAGCGACCGAACCGAACTCGAACACCGATATGTCGGCGAGAAGCGGGTCTGGTTCCGAACCTCCATGCTCCGTTCATGCCGGGAACCTCCGACACCGTTTTGGAATCGGGTTTAGGTTTCCGAATTGGTTCCTCCTGCTTGTTTCCATTGCCGTTACCTTTTCTGGTGAACCACGACAGAATCCCATAGGGATAGGGTTTTGTGTTACAGAAGACGCGAAATTCAGTTGTAACCAAACAATGGTTTGGCTGAGTCTTAGCCTCTAAACCGCTGTCCATGTGAACCAGGCCGAACCGTTAAACAATATGCCAACCGGTTAACATCGAAATAAATATACCTTCATTTTAGTGGCGGACACAGAATTTTATAGGAAAAATAGACAAAAAATTTTAATTTCTGGCCAAATAAAAATTTAGGGGTCAAAAAATAATTTAAAAGGGGAGCAAATGTAATTTTGAAGGGATAAGTTACAATTTTTAGGGTAAACTTACAAATTTTTTTTTTAACAATTTGAAGTAAAAAATCATTTTTTAGCAGGGGCACCCCTTGCCCCTTACTAAATCCGCCCATGAATACCTTCCCTAGAACTAACTTCCTAGTTTCACATGCATCACTTTGCAGATGCAAATCCATCCTCTTTATAATTGTCCTACTTAATTGCTAGAACATGTTAGTTACTCCAAGTGTTTATCCAATAAACATGGATTATTTTTTTGCTTTTATTTTGAAATCGCATGATTTATTACATCAAACTTAATTAGAATCCAATCCAACATATTTTAAAAACGTTGCTGTATTTTGCGTAGATTCCTAATGTTCTTTTTTTTTTTTTTTTTGGTGCTTCTGGTGATCACAACCAGTGGCGTATTTATAAAGGCCCCAAGCCCAAAAAATATGTTTTTTTTTAGTTTATGCGCCCATAAATTGAGGTTGAATATACCAACAAGCCTATTTTTAATTTTTAATGACTTTTAAATCTCTACAAGGATAGACTCAAAATTCATTCATCATCCTTAAAAATCATTCATCATCATTCATGGCTTCACCATCGGTCCTTCACTCATCTTCATCGGATCGCTATCATCCATCCAATGATCAGCCTGTCAAGTAAGATTTCTTCAACGTCAATATAAGATTGCCCAAAAAATATTTGATTTTCAAAATTATTTGCCAGATAACTCAGCGGAAAATTGAAATATATTGACCGTCGATTTTTATCAACGATTTTTTAGGCCAATTATTAAGAAGTTTGGTTTCCCCAAGAGGAAATGAATGGACCGAATGTGTAGGGGCGATGGATCTCAAAAAAAAAAAAAAATTCGAGGCTTCGCCCCAAACCCCTACAGCACTTTCGCCTCCAGCCCTCTATCTCTTTATATAAAATTTCTGGCTACGCCGCTGATCATAGCATTCACATATAGACTACTACAATCCTTCTTTTTTCGAGGAACATATAGGTTTTAGATCCAGAAAATAGACATGTGGGAAAATAAACTTAAGGCACGGAAGACGGACATGCAAAGCATGCCACATAATGAATCATCCTCGGACTACATCTCTAATATTAATGAAGAACAAAAATCTTCACAGTTTATGCAAATAAAGGATACACAATACTAGAACTCCATTACACGTGATGCAAAGACATGGCGACCAGGAATTTATATTTGGGTGGGCTAAGAAAATACAAACATAAATTTTTAGTTTGTAAAAAAAAATCATTCTTAAATCTAATTTATCAACAAACGAACCTAGCATATCACAATAAATAACCTTTCAACCGAACGCACAAAAAAATAAATTTTAAAAAAATTAGACAATACATTATTCAATCAAGTATTTTAGTTCTACTATAGTTTATTTATGAATCTATTGTTTATATTATCTATTATGTCAAAGGACCCTTTGTATTTATTTAAGATATGCATGCAAATTTGGCTATGTTTGGTAGGATTATGTAGGATTATGGCTACTTAAATTAAATGTCAATGTTTGGTTAGTTTTTAAGCAATCCGGCCATTTCCCGTCGGCCCGTGAATTAGGTACACTAAAGCCAGGACACTAAACCCAGCTACCTCCCTCGGACTAAATACATTAGTAATGATAAGGGTTAAATGGCAAAAAACCCTTTGCCCTAGCCAAATGATAAGTTGAAGCAGGGGTATCTAAATTGAATCGGGGTATTTGGGATATATACAAATTTGTGTATATTTATCATACTCATAAAAATCATACCAAACAACACATTATTTCCTCATCAATATTACCCATTTTGTAATCACTATTTTATCACTTATTTATTAATCATTCAATAATCACATTATTGTGCAAAAAAATTGAGGCTAAACTTAATCATCCCACTATTTAATAAATAAGTTCATTATCCTAAGATAGTGGTGTCAAACGGGCCATGCCGGCCGTTTAATCGTGCCGGCACGGCACGAATAGTGACGTGCCGGCACGAGATTAAACGGCCCATTTCAAGTTTTTTTATTTTTTGGCTTAGCGATCGATCGCCACCTAATTGGCGATGGATTGCCAGTTAGGTGGCAATCGATCGTTACACTTAAAAAAAATTTACTGTTTCGTGCCGTGCCGTGACGGCCTGTATGAGTCACTACAATCACTCAAACTTTGGCACCTTCGGTTAGGACATCCTACGTCTGCTGTAATTAAGCAAACCTTGAAAAGTTGTAATCTTTTTTCCCTAGAAATGAAATTTTTCATACTTGCAAAGCTGTGAACTAGGGAAAAGTCACAGAATTCCCTTCTTTTATCTAATACAAAATTTTCAGGACCCCTTGAATTGATATACTCTGATGTGTGGGGACCCTCGAATACTATCTCTCGTGAGGGTTTCGTTATTATGTTAGCGTCGTTGATGCTTACAGTCGATATACATGAATTTATTTTCTAAACTTAAATCTGATGTTAATAGAGTCTTTATAATGTTTTAAACTCAAATTGAAAATCAACTCAACAAAAAATCAAGATCTTACAAACTGATTGGGGAGGGGAATTCATGTCTTAACAAGTTACCTACAAACTCATGGCATAATTCATCGTCTTTCCTGTCCATATACATCGGAACAAAATGGGGTAGTAGAACGAAAACATAGACATATTGTGGAGACTGGTCTTACTCTGTTAGCTCACGCATCCATGCCACTAATTTTTTGGGCTGATGCATTTTCTATGGCTGTGTATCTTATAATCGTTTATCTACTCCAATACTTTCTGGTGCAAATCCCTTTTTTAGATTATGGCATATAAATCCATATTATACTCTACTCAGGGTGTTCGGGTGCATGTGTTTCCCCTATCTTCGTCCATATTAATCATAAGCTCGATTTTCGATCATCACCTGCACCTTTCTAGGCAATAGTGACAAGCATAAAGGGTTTAAGTGTCTTAACAATGATGGGAAAATTTATATCTCCAGACATGTTAAATTTGATGAAACTTCATTTCCTTTCACAAACTCCTTCATCATCAAGATCAATATATCCCCTCCTCTCTCATCCTCTTCCTTTAATCCCACATTCTGGTTCACAACATAATAGTTCAGTATCACTTCCTATTTCTTCAACATCCTTAGAGTATGTCACCACCATCTTCTCCTCCAACTCATGATGATCCTACTTCCAGTCCAATTCTTCCAACTCCACCCTCATCTGTTGCTCCAAGTTCCTCTACCAATCAAATTTTCTCTCAGTCTAGTACTTCCAATGAAGATGATAGATCAGCTTCGTCCCATGGTAACTTACATCCCATGATCACTCGCTCCAAGGCAGGGATTTTTAAGCCTCGTGTTCTTGCTGCCAGCTTATCTTATTTCAGGAACCACAGACTTTTTTGGAGGCAAAACAGAATCTGGAATGGAGTAAAGCTATGGACTCCGAGTATCGTGCATTACTGAACAATCATACATGGTCTTTGGTTTCTGTCCCACCTAATACTTCAATCATTGGATGCAAATGGGTGTTCAAAGTTAAAACCAATCCTAATGGCTCAATAGCACGATAGAAGGCGAGACTTGTCGCTAAAGGTTACTCTCAAACACCGGGCTTGGATTATACTGAAACATTTAGTCCCGTTGTGAAACCAACAACCATTCGAATAGTGCTGACAGTTGCCGTGACTAAAGGATGGGTTATTCAGCAGCTTGATGTGAATAATGCCTTCTTAAATGGCACACTCACTGAAATCGTATATATGCACAGCACCTGGCTTTGAAATTAAAAATAATGATGCTCCTCTAGTGTGCAGGCTACACAAAGCTATATACGGGCTTAAACAAGCCCGCGGGCATGGTTTGACAAATTACGGAATGCTCTCCTTAATTTGGGTTTTGTTACTTCGAAAGCTGATACATCTTTATTTATTAAATTTAATCTTCATCGTGTTGTCTATATTTGGTTTATGTCGATGACATAGTGGTTACAAGTAGTGACAGTGCTCATGTTCATAACATCATTCAACTACTAGACAACCATTTTTCTCTCAAGAACCTTGGCGAGTTGTCTTACTTTCTTGGAGTTGAGGTACAAAAGTCTTCAGATCACTCCCTGTTTCTAGCTCAATTTTGGTACATCAGGGATTTGCTTATCAAAACTAAGATGGATCATGCCAAACCTTTGCTACACCCATGTCTACGGGTGTCAAACTTTACTCAAGGATGGAGATCCATTTGAAGAGTTACTCTTTATAGAAGTACGGTGGGGCTCTTCAATATTTGACGATCACGAGACCTGACATAGCGTATAGCGTCAACAAAGTGTGT
This sequence comes from Haberlea rhodopensis, assembly GCA_907163345.1. Classification (NCBI taxonomy): domain Eukaryota; kingdom Viridiplantae; phylum Streptophyta; class Magnoliopsida; order Lamiales; family Gesneriaceae; genus Haberlea; species Haberlea rhodopensis. Next base: position 444 of record CAJQUN010002947.1, on the reverse strand, counting down.
CAATTCATGCACTCTCCGCTTTACACCCATTGGAATGATGTGAAGAGGATTCTGCCATTTCTTAATGGCACATCAGAACTTGGCATTTTATTAAGTGCAGCTTCTCATTTTTCTCTACATGGCTATTCTGATTCTGATTGGGGTAATGATCCCGATGATCGAAGATCTACCTCCGACTTTTATTGGTTCCTTGGACATTCTCTATTCGTGGAGTTCGAAGAAGCAGACAGTAGTTTCAAGGTCAAATACAGAGGCGGAATATAGAGGTCTTGCAAATGCAACTGCTGAATTACTATGGATCAAGTCGCTTCTCACTGAACTTCATATTCGACAGCATGATGTTTCCCACATTATGGTGTGACAACATTAGTCTATTGCATTAAGTGCCAATCCAGTTCTTCACTCCAAAACCAACACTTTGAGTTGGATTAAATTTTGTTCGGG
>CAJQUN010002946.1:0-20346 GCA_907163345.1 Haberlea rhodopensis | reverse complement strand
CATATGATACAACAGTATCCTGAGTTATTACTGGTATGACTTTACAGTTTTTATGAAACATTGGTAAGTGAGTAATATGATGTGGCATATATGATTATGTTTCTTATCTTATTGTAAGAGAATTGTTGATTTGATGTATATATGCATGTTATGTATATGCCAATTCGAGGACGAAATTCAATGAGTAGGGAGAAGAAGTGTCATGCCTCGATCTCGACGTAATACATGTGTTATCTGTTTATGGTGGTAATTACGATTAATTACAGTATGATATGGACTCGGGTTCGGTTGTTGAATCCGATGATGAATTAATACATGTATAAATGATATATGGCAATGAATGAAAACATATGGCAATGTATGAATTGAATTAAATCAAGTGTGTAGTGGCATATCAAGTAAACTATGAGTATGCATTTGAAGGTGCATTGGAATGCACATGTGACGAGGTTGCATTCCATATACATTGCCATGGGTTTGAAGGAATTATAATTACATTTGTATTGAATTTGAAGGTTTACTTAAATATGCAAAATCAGATTGTGATCACATAGAACACCATATTACACCCACAAATCTCTACCCAAGACCCTCTCTAGGTCTTTTCTTAGAATTGCTTCTTTGCTTGGATTTGCACTTGATATCAAGATAGAAAGATGGGAAAGTGAAGTCCAACATCTTGGTATAGATTATGTGCTTTGTATCCTTACTTGTGGTTGTAATTGAAGAATTGAAGTTAAAGCATGGAATTGAAGGTGTTTGGTTTGCTGTGTTTTGATTTGAGTTATGGTGTAAACAATTGAGTTCTATGATCATACAAACATGTTCATATGATATTAGAGATTGCATGAAACATGTTTGAATGTTGATTTTCGAGTTGTAGGAGATATACCATGAGGATAAGCTCAAAATCGCCATGTTCTGATTTTTCTGGACATCGGCGATCGATCGCTAGCTTTGTGGCGATCGATCGCCGAATACAGAGCAAAAATATAAGGCGTTTAATGTATGTGGCGATCGATCGGTAAAAATGTGGCGATCGATCGTGAGAAACAGAACATTGTGGCCGATCGATCGCGCGAGTGGTGTGGCGATCGATCGCGATGCGATGGAACAGACAGTATGACGATCAATCGGTGAGATGTAGCGATCGATCGCCAGAGGCAGAATTTTGAAAATGTTATATTTTGTAGAATTTGATTTTAATGCCTATGATAACATGATATATTGTTGGTCTTGTTGTGTAGCATCATCACAGGGGACGGGACAACGAGGCGGTTAGATAGTGACGCCTAATTTATATCATTTTTGTCGCAGAACAGGTATGTGTTGACGTACGGAGTATAGATATTGTGTGATGATGTTATGAGATTGATATCATATGAATTGTGTTGTGTTGGTATCATATGATTGGTAGTATCATATGCATGTACATTCATGGATATCATGTGTTTGAAATGGATGAGGTATATGCTTTAGCATTAGAGGTATACGCCTGGTTGGGTATATGCTCGGGTATGCTACATATACGTTAGCATTAGAGGTATACGCCTGGTTTGGGTATATGCTCGGGTAGTATTAGAGGTATACGCTTGGTTTGGGTATATACTCTGGCTATTATCACATATGAGTACGGTACTATGATATGTGCTGCTAATATGAAGATGTGATGTGGTTCCACTGACATATTGAGCTGAGATAGACATATCATATTGGTCTCATGATAATAGAGTGATAGTTGAGACCTGTCGACATGGTGCATTGGTGATGAATGATACAGAGCATTCACATTGGATATGATGTTTATTGTGCTTTATCATTGATATTGTGTTTTGATATTGCACTAAGATAGTGGTTTATCTATACTCACGTTGTGTGAATGTTTCTGTAGGATTTCATAGACGTGGGAATAATGAGTCTTATTCCGCTGCGAGGTGAACCACTGCATAGAAGTTGTGCTAGCTTAGGTTGTTATTTATACATGTGATGTATAAATAATGAGTCTTATTCCGCTACGGTATGAATTACTAATTCTGACTCACATATGTACTTATGATTGAATACATAATGGATTAAGTAACGAGGACCCCACAAATACTTGCCGCCAGTGGCGTAGCGATGTGAATACTTGCCGCTGTCATACCGTAGCGATGAGAGACTATTTGCCATTAATATGAAGCGAAGAACACGACCGTTGTCATATTTATATTGAGGGATATTAGTGCCGCTGGTATTGTCTAAGCGAGGGGTATTTCCGCTGTCATGTTAACGCGAGGGGTATTATGCCACTGATATAATAAGACTTGGAATGAACACGGTATACATGGAATGATGCATGTCATGACATACATATAATGTGATGTCCAGATTATTATTAATCATTTGTTGGACTAAATATGATTTGGATTTTTATTGATAATTAATTTTAGAATTAATTAGAAGTGGAATTGACCAAGTGAAGGTCAACTGACGAGTTAATTGAATCATAAAATAATTTGAGGTTGTAAATATACTCCGATAATATTTTAGAGATAAATTAATTAAAATGAAGAATTTAAGTTTTGGGTTTTTGGAGGTGTATAAATCCCAATCGTTGTCTTTAAATAATATATCAGTGCACCGGCGACACTTCGATGTACAAAATCGGACAAGGATACAAAATAAATATGTTATGTTGGGCATTTTTTCGGACACACAGTAAACATGTAAAACACGCACTGAAATCCCGATTCCCTCTCCTTCGCTGCTGCTCGACCCCGCTCCGTTCAGGCCGCGCGCACGCCCCGTCCGAGCTCCTTCCGGCGCGTCCGAACCACCATCGCCTTCGTCTCTCCCAGGCGCTTCTTTCCATACCAAGAACGTGAAGTTTCGTCGCGTATTTCGTTCGAATCTCGCAAGGAAGCGCAGCGGTAAAAATCGCGATTTCGTCCGATTTTGGAGCGATTTTATTCCAATTTTTTGTGGGTAATCCTCGCCGTCCCTCAGTCATTATTCACCTGAAATCCTTCGAATTTTTGATGAACTTTGGTTCGATTTTGCTGGCATTTTTGGAAGGGTTTGCTATTGTGTGTTTGAGTGTGTGCGTGTGTGTGTGTGCTGTGTGCGTGTATGAGTGTGTGTATTTGTGTGTGCTGATTACATGTATTTGTGAGTGTTTTAATGTGTATTAGTGTGTATATCAGCTTTGTTGGTATGAGTTGTGTTGTATGCTCATATTGAAGTGAGAGGTGTCCCAGCACATGTTAGTGGGGTGTGCGTTAAAGATTTTAGTGCTGCCCGGAAATCGTTACGTCTTGATTAATTACCTTTGTTATGAAGATATTAGATGAGAGTTTGAATACTTGTTCTAATCTTATCATAGATGTGGAAATTGATAAAAATGTGATTTTATTGATGTTAAACTTGATACTATATATTTTAGTCGTGGTGGAGGGTGTCTATGACTCGATTTTAGGGCTGTCTTGTTGGATTATAAAGCCAACTTCAACTTGAAAATAATGCTCATAAAGTGTTTGATATAATGTTTAAGTTGAGTTCAAGTGTAACCAAAAGCTATACTAAATGTGGGAATAAATGGGTTAGATGCATGGTAGTGTAAGTTATGACATGGAACAAGATTGTGGTGATGTGTATGCTTGAATGGGCATTATGAGTTTAGATTGAAATTCAATACATATTTAATTTGTTTAAGTTGAATTTAATCAAACAAATGACTTTATGTTGGGATATAAGGGAATTAGATTTAAAAGGGTAGAATCTAGAATCTTATATCTACATGGATCCCTTCTTTTGTGTCTTGTTTGAATCACCTCGGTGTGGATTTGAATGTTTGGAACATGTTAATTGGCTTAATTGGATTGTTTTAGTTAGACACTAGTTGTATATTATTATACATACACCCTTGCACTTCCTTTCCCTCTGTTGAACTTGTGTGTCTAGTGAACTGCTATGTGAGTTGGACGTGATCTTGCACGTATGGATGTGTGTATCCTGCATCATGTGTGTGATGTAGATGATGGTGGGAGAAAATGGGGTGTTGCATTACCAATGTTATATCATGATTAATGTTAGGATGTGTGCATCCAAAGTATTGATTATGATTTGATTCATAATATTGAGTTATTGATTGGTGATATGGAAATGAAAGTAAGAACTATTTGATGGATGATCATTGCTCGGATTATGAGCTAATATTGAATTGATGTTCGGTATAGACTCTACAGGAGACTTCGGACGTTGATGATAGCTTGTTCATGTTGTCTACTATAAGGTACGTGGTGACGTACGAGCAGGTATATCTAGTATCTATACATTCATGTATACATGCAATTTGAATATGATGATTCAGGTAAGTGTTTGACTTTAATAATTGAGTTTAATATACGAGTTATGGGGGACACATAGTGGTACATGGTCCAATTTTACTTGTTGAGTAGTGATGTCGTGGGCATGAGTGATATGAGAAAGTATCGAGAATGAGATGGTGGGATAACCAGGGTTACATTGGGATAACCAGGTTCACATTGATGTTGAACTATTTATGTTTGAGCATAAATAATATATTGTCATTGTATTGAATTCATAAGTGTTGTTGAGTATTACATTTTCAGTGACAATACTAAATTTGACATTATGAAGTGCGTGAGTTTGAAACAGGAACAGTGTGTGGAAGCTATACAGATTCGGAATTGTACAGGGAGTATATTTTATGAGTTTGAATAATCTAAATTGTTGCATTATGATTTCGTATGTTGATTTGTGATCGAATATTGAGTTGGAGTGTGCTCACCCTGTGTGGGGGCTGTTTCTGTTGAAACAGGTACAACAGGTACGATGCTGCTTTTGCGTACTAGGCTCGAACCTTGTTGGATGATGCTTCCAGAAGCATAGTATGAGATTGAGCCGATACTCGAGGTTGAGCGGTTGGTATTTATACTAATTATGCATCCGGATGTGTATCCGTTATTCGTTGCTCTTCTGTGAGCACTTGTATCTGTATATGGACTGTATAAGGGTGTTGAAACCCACTTTTATTGTCTTATTAGTGTGGTGTCTTCCCTGGCTGGGAATTTACTTGTGTTTCTATATTCTGTTTAATATTGCGTTGTCCCTGGTCGGGAATTATATTATGTGATGTGTTTTTATTTCCGGATAGCTCAGTTTGTGGGGAGACTCTGCCCAAATTTTTATAAAAACCCACAAGTGAAAGAGTGGTGTAATGGGGATGGTATTGGGTGAAACCCCTGAGCCTATTTGTTGGTGGAAATGATCATATAATGTTGAACATTATTTATGTCATGGGATTATGGAAAACATGTAATGATCCTTTTTATAGATGAAAAGAAAAATGAAAAATTTATAACATATGACGTCATAAATGAACTAATGACGAGTTTAAGTGTTGGGGCCTTACATTAGTGGTATCAGAGCAGTGGTTGCTCTTTGGGTCTGTTAAGGGCCTAGGAAGTTATTGATAGCACATTTTTATGCATGATGGCATTAATGTTGTATGACACAACTTGTTGTTTATGTGTTTTTTTATATGAAAAGTGGTGTTGCTAATCATTGTAATTGCAGGAATCGTGTAGAATGCGATGGGATGACATTAATGGTGATGTCTAGCACTTCATGTATTATGTGTTAAGGGATCTGATTTTGTAGGAAAATCAGGAAATGTGAGGCGTACGGGCTTCGGACGGTAAAACGTGTTACACCTTTGATTATGTATATCGTGGATAGTGGATCCTTACATGTGATGATATATGTGAAATGATAGTGATGATATATGTGATAATGGAACCAATTGTGGTATTTGATTATTGTGTGGTAGAATTGATGAATGTTCCGGTAGCCTTTATCTCCGAGTGAGGGAGTACTTGCCGCTGTCATGTCTAAGCGAGGTAACATGCCGCTGTCATTGTCGAAGCGAGGGGTCCTAAAATTCCGCTGTTGTATTGGGACCGGAACAGTCACAATTCTAGTGATTAATGTGGAATATTGTGGTTATAACTGGAACATGATATCGATCATTATATTGTGAACTGTTGTATTAACCTGGATGCAGGTACAGGGAGCTAGTGGAAGTTCCGGTAGTTGTTATATTCGAGCGAGGGGAGGTACTTGCCGCTGTCATATGAAGCGATGGTAGTATGATATTTGCCGCTGTCATGTCTAAGCGAGGTAACATGCCGTTGTCATTGTCGAAGCGAGGGATATCATATGATGCCGCTATATGTCGAAGCGAGGGGTCCTAAAATTCCGCTGCTATAACAAGACCGGAACAACCACATTATCGATATTGATAGCGATGTCTCATTCCGCTATATTGGTTGGTGATGGTTCATGCCGCCACGTGTATTGATAGCGATGTCTCATTCCGCTATATTGGTTGGCGATGGTTCATGCCGCGAAGTGTATTGATAGCGATGTCTCATTCCGCTATATTGGTTGGCGATGGTTCATGCCGCCAAGTGTATTGATAGCGATGTCTCATTCCGCTATATTGGTTGGCGATGGTTCATGCCGCCAGGTATATTGATAGCGATGTCTCATTCCGCTATATTGGTTGGCGATGGTTCATGCCGCCACGTGTATTGATAGCGATGTCTCATTCCGCTATATTGGTTGGCGATGGTTCATGCCGCCAGGGTATATTGATAGCGATGTCTCATTCCGCTATATTGATTGGCGATGGTTTATGCCGCCGGGTACATGTATAGAAATGCCTCTTTCCGCTATATCATTGACGATGGATCATGCCGCAAGACATGTGTTTAGCGATGGTGCATTCCCCTGATTCCATGGCGATGGTTCTTGCCACCGATTGTATATATAGCGACGTCTCATTCCGCTATTCTGTGGATGGTGAGTATATCAATTTGTGTATTGATATGAAATCATATTTTGTGGAGTATTATGTTGAGAGCAGGGACAATTTAAAGGATCAAGTGTGGATCAACTGTGTACAGTAAGTGTTATTACATCTTGTTGTTTTAAGAATGTATATTCATTGTGATTATGGATATTATGTATGCCAGCGTTGGCGATGAGTATTATGTACCACCGTAGGGTGATGAAGATTGATGTATTGCTATTGTGATAGCAGTGAATATTTTTAGTACCGCTATTGTGATTAGCGCGATGAATGCTGTTGTATCGCAATTGTGTTAGCAATGAGTATTGATAATGCTTTGATTGCAGATGGCAATAGAAGTTGTGCTATGTACAGTTATGTTATTGCTCATTGGGTACATGTGATTTAGGCCCAAGAGGATATTGGATCGATCCAGGAGGATGAAGTATCGAGGTAAATCGTTTCAGTGGTTGAACATATTGATATATGTTGATTTAAGTTATTTTGTTGATTTATATTGATTTTGAAATCATGTACGTGTAGAAAAGTTGATAACGGAATTGAAGTGGAACCTAGATGTGTCATTCATATTTTGTTGCGGTAATAAGGCAAGAAGGGTGTAACCTCTGTGATAACACTCTCATATCTACGGTGTGTAGTGATGAGATATTGAAAATAGATGTTAATCATTTTGTGGCGTTAATTATTGTTGTGAAAGCATGCTAGTTTTGTAGGTGGTAGGATTAATAATGGATTAATCACCTATTATGTTGAATATAGAATACCATCAGATAGACATGAGTTTAATGAGCGTGTCACGGGATGACATGAGTATGTTGGCGGGATGACGCGTGATTACTACGAATGTCGTGTGTGGACATGTGATCATTGTGAATATTCATGATTAATAAATTATTATGTTTCGAGGATGAGTTAAAGATTGATATAAATGGCGTCATTGAAGCATGCAATCAATTCTTATGTTAAATTTCAATCACCCTATGAGACAGTGTGCTGTAACATGTTGTGTGTATAGAACCGCATGAAACTTCTGATGCAGGGAATTAATGTTTGATGACAGAAACATTATGAATATCGAAAATGCGTAAATGACAAGGTACGTGTTATGTTACTAGTATTTGAGAAATACTAACGAGATATTTTGTATTTGTCCTATGACAGATAATAGTTGGGTGAAGTAATGTGGAAGGTTGATACTTAAGAGTATGTGAGTACTGTGATTAACATGATATTATGATGCCATTGTGTATTGTAGATGATTCCATCTACAAAGGTATGTCACGAACTATTCGATATTGATGTTGATGCCTTGTGTTAGATGAGTATAATCGTGACATGAAAATATTGGTGTTAAGCCATTTATCATGATTTGATACTGATGGTCTGTGGCTATTGGTGTGTATAATGTGTATATACGTATGTGAGAATGACTAATGGGTTTTCTAGTCATTACCTTGCACCAGATAATAGCCAGGAGATGATATATGAAAGATTGATGCGTAAAGGCTCAAGAGTACCGTACTTCATACGGATGATGGTGATGTTGTGGGGATAAGGTGCATACATTTGCAACGACACAGGTATGAAGTTAATTAAGATAAATGTTGATGTATTGTCATATATTCTTGAACATACATGAAAGTATAGATTGCGTGATTTAACGAGATTATATGATGGGTACTGTGATAAAAGTATATGACGGGAAATAAGATTGTGCAATGGAATTGTGTCGATGAAAGTACACAGGTAGTGAGATATGACAAAGAAGCTTGACGGCTAAACACTTCTTGCGATCGTTGGTGTGCAATGGGGCACATGTGTGAACCACGATGATTCCGATGACTGTCATCCTACGGATGGTAAAGTCACTATCTTGAGCTATATACGGTACGTAAATTTTACAGTTGGTTTTTATGGTAAGCATGCGTTGAAATTTCGAGGACGAAATTTTATATGTTGGGGAGAATTGTGATGTCCAGATTATTATTAATCATTTGTTGGACTAAATATGATTTGGATTTTTATTGATAATTAATTTTAGAATTAATTAGAAGTGGAATTGACCAAGTGAAGGTCAACTGACGAGTTAATCGAATCATAAAATAATTTGAGGTTGTAAAATATACTCCGATAATATTTTAGAGATAAATTAATTAAAATGAAGAATTTAAGTTTTGGGTTTTTGGAGTGTGTATAAATCCCAATCGTTGTCTTTAATAATATATCAGTGCACCGGCGACACTTCGATGTACAAAATCGGACAAGGATACAAAATAAATATGTTATGTTGGTCATTTTTTCGGACACACAGTAAATGTGTAAAAACATGCACTGAAATCCCGATTCCATCTCCTTCGCTGCTGCTCGACCCGCTCCGTTCAGGCTGCGCCGCACGCCACCGTCCGAGCTCCTTCCGGCGCGTCCAAACCACCATCGCCTTCGTCTCTCCCAGGCGCTTCTTTCCATACCAAGAACGTGAAGTTTCGTCGCGTATTTCGTTCGAATCTCGCAAGGAAGCGCAGCGGTAAAAATCGCGATTTCGTCCGATTTTGGAGCGATTTTATTCCATTTTTTTGTGGGTAATCCTCGCCGTCCCTCAGTCGTTATTCACCTGAAATCCCTCGAATTTTTGATGAACTTTGGTTCGATTTTGCTGGCATTTTTGGAAGGGTTTGCTATTGTGTGTTTGAGTGTGTGCGGTGTGCGCGGGTGTGTGCTGTGCATGTATGAGTGTGTGTATTGTGTGCTGATTACATGTATTTGTGAGTGTTTCAGTGTATATTAGTGTGTATATCAGCTTGTGTTGGTATGAGTTAGTGTTGTATGCTCATATGTGAAGGTGTCCCAGCACAGTTAGTGGGTGTGCGTTAAAGATTTTAGTGCTGCCCGGAATCGTTACGTCTTGATTAATTACCTTTGTTATGAAGATATTAGATGAGAGTTTGAATACTTGTTTAACCTTATCATAGATGTTGAAATTGATAAAAATGTGATTTTATTGATGTTAAACTTGATACTATATATTTTAGTCGTGGAGGGTGTCTATGACTCAATTTTAGGGCTGTCTTGTTGGATTATAAAAGCCAACTTCAACTTGAAAATAATGCTCATAAAGTGTTTGATATAATGTTTAAGTGGAGTTCAAGTGTAACCAAAAGCTATACTAAATGTGGGAATAAATGGGTTAGATGCATGGTAGTGTAAGTTATGACATGGAACAAGATTGTGGTGATGTGTATGCTTGAATGGGCATTATGAGTTTAGATTGAAATTCAATACATATTTAATTTGTTTAAGTTGAATTTAATCAAACAAATGACTTTATGTTGGGATTAAGGGAATTAGATTTAAAAGGGTAGAATCTTATATCTACATGGATCCCTTCTTTCGTGACTTGGATTGAATCACCTCGGTGTGGGTTTGAATGTTTGGAACATGTTAATTGGCTTAATTGGATTGTTTTAGTTAGACATAGTTGTATATTATTATATATACACCCTTGCACTTCCTTTCCCTCTGTTGAACTTGTGTGTCTAGTGAACTGCTATGTGAGTTGGACGTGATCTTGCACGTATGGATGTGTGTATCCTGCATCATGTGTGTGATGTAGATGATGGTGGGAGAAAATGGGGTGTTGCATTACCAATGTTATATCATGATTAATGTGAGGATGTGTGCATCCAAAGTATTGATTATGATTTGATTCATAATAAAGTTATTGATTTGTGATATGGAAATGAAAGTAAGAACTATTTGATGGATGTTCATTGCTCGGATTATGAGCTATTATTGATTGATGTTTGGTATAGGCTCTACAGGAGACTTCGGACGTTGATGATAGCTTGTTCATGTTGTCTACTATAAGGTACGTGATGACGTACGAGCAGGTATATCTAGTATCTATACATTCATGTATACATGCAAATTTGAATATGATGATTCATGTAAGTGTTTGACTTTAATAATTGAGTTTAATATACGAGTTATGGGGGACACGTAGTGGTACGTGGTCCAATTTTACTTGTTGAGTAGTGATGCCGTGGGCATGAGTGATATGAGAAAGTATCGAGAATGAGATGGTGGGATAACCAGGGTTACATTGGGATAACCAGGTTCACATTGATGTTGAACTATTTATGTTTGAGCATAAATAATATATTGTCATTGTATTGAATTCATAAGTGTTGTTGAGTATTACATTTTCAGTGACAATACTAAACTTGACATTATGAAGTGCGTGAGTTTGAAACAGGAACAGTGTGGGAAGCTATACAGATTCGGAATTGTACAGGGAGTATATTTATGAGTTTGAATAATCTAAATTGTTGCATTATGATTTCGTATGTTGATTTGTGATCGAATATTGAGTTGGAGTGTGCTCACCCTGTGTGGGGGTTGTTTCTGTTGAAACAGGTACAACAGGTACGATGCTGCTTTGGCGTACTAGGCTCGAACCTTGTTGGATGATGCTTCCAGAAGCATAGTATCAGATTGAGCCGATATACGAGGTTGAGCGGTTGGTATTTATACTAATTATGCATCCGGATGTGTATCCGTTATCCGTTGCTCTTCTGTGAGCACTTGTATCTGTATAAGGGTGTTGAAACCCACTTTTATTGTCTTATTAGTGTGGTGTCTTCCCTGGCTGGGAATTTACTTGTGTTTCTATATTCTGTTTAATATTGCGTTGTCCCTGGTCGAGAATTATATTATGTGATGTGTTTTATTTCCGGATAGCTCAGTTTGTGGGGAGACTCTGCCCAAATTTTTATAAAAACCCACAAGGTAAAGAGTGGTGTAATGGGGATGGTATTGGGTGAAACCCCTGAGTCTATTGTTGGTGGAAATGATCATATAATGTTGAACATTATTTATGTCATGGGATTATGGGAAAACATGTAATGATCCTTTTTGTAGAATGAAAAGAAAAATGAAAAATTTATACACATATGACGTCATAAATGAACTAATGACGAGTTTAAGTGTTGGGGCCTTACATATAAGGTGTTATAATATATTGGATTGATTGTGGTACAGGAACAACCCAAGGAAGCATTAAATGTATTAAATACAGGAAGTAATTCGTATTTACGGTTTATGCATTTCTAAACTACAATCATATTATTGTGAATATGGTTTGTTACATGCTCATGGTTTTGGGGTTGTTTCCTGTAGGTATTTGGGCGGATGGGCTAAGGCGGGTTGATAGAGTGAGCTTGTGAGGAGTGCTTTTGGTATAGCACGCTTGATTCTTTTGTATAGTTTCTACTCTAGGAGTAGTAGTGTAAAGCTATAGGATTAACATTCAATGGTTGGGAATGTAATTAATCCTTTTGGAACTTTATTTTGGCACTGTAATCTTAACAGCTCAAGGCATCAACACGAACTTTATACTCTATAGATGTATGTTAGCTATATTTTACGCCTTTAATCAGCACTTAAGGAACTAGGGTCCTTACAAATAATGCCGCCAAATCTTCAAGGCAAAAATAATAGCTGCCAGCTCCAAATCATGAACTGGATACCTGGCCTCATGCGGCTTCAACTAACCTCGATGCATAAGCTACCACATGCTTATCCTGCATCAGTACACATCCCAAGCCCTATAGTGACGCATCCGTGTATAAAACAAACCTCTGTTCTCCGTGGGAATCACTACACACAGGCGCTGTCGTCAACCGGTGCTTCCATTCTTGGAAGCTCTGCTCACAAGCCTCAGACCAATAGAATGGTACTCTCTTTTGAGTCAACTGAGTCAATGACTTAGCAATCTTAGAAAATCCTTCGACGAAACGTCGATAATATCATGCCAAACCCAGAAAGCTCCGTATCTCGGGTACAGAAGTGGGTGAAGACCACTCCATCACCCAGCCTCTATCTTCATGGGATCTACCGATATCCCATTGCTAGAGATAACATGTCCTAAAAACACCACGCTGCTCAACCAGAATTCACACTTGCTGAGCTTGGCAAACAACTGATTATCTCTGAGGATCTGGAGCACGTTTCGTAAGTGTCTCACGTGCTCCTCCTCACTCCGACAGTAGATAAGTATGTCGTCAATAAACACTATGACGAACTGATCAAGATATTGTTAGAATACCCGGTTCATCAAACTCATAAAGACAGTCGGGGCATTAGTCACACACGGCATCAAAGAATTAACCAAGGAATAGATGTCTGACCACAAGGTAAGAATCTCTCTTACGTTGCAAGCTCTGCCCATACCAGTCATCCAACCACGAAGAAACTTGTGTCTGTCTCTCATCGGGCACAGATCCTTCCCTGAACTCCTAACTAATCTCTCGCAAATCTAAATGCAATCTCTTGACCTCAAACTCTCTGCTCTTATCGAAGTTAACTATGTAAACATCGCTCAGCAATGATATAATACAGTCACACCTCTTGGAGACTGGATCTATATATTTCATTAATCAGATTTGATCATGGTCCTTCGGTCAATTAATTTAATGTTCAAAACAAAACTCGCATGCACCATCCTACATTATCTCTACAATCACTAGAACACAATAGTAAGCCCTGAGCTATCTTCGTTACGCGTAGATCAACTCGCATGATAGTTAGTATATTGGACTTTGTCAATAAGTCACGTTCCTGTACAAGTAAGACCCTCACGTCAATTCCGCTTCATTCACACTCACCGGTTCCATCCTCATATAGGGGCCAGCAGAAGAATAGACTGACATTCCGATAGTAGACACAGTTCCCAAGCACTACTCTCCCGCCAGTTCTGAACGTCCAAGGAAAATATCGGACACCTTGCAAACTCTGCCACCTTCACAACTGTACTCTCACTGATCAAATAAGTCATCAATCCTTGGGAGAGGAATCTTCACCTTTGACTGTTCAGTTGCGTAATTGTGCACAAACGCATCGAGCCATCCTTTTTAACAATAGAAACGGCGAGCCCTAAGGCAAATAAGGCGTATATCTCCTTTGGTCAAGGAGTTCATGTAATTGCTCTTCATCCCTTAACTCCACCGGTTCCATCTTATAAGGGGCAGAGAAATAGATGACATTCCGATAGTAATCTACAATCCCAAAATTTCTAGTCTGCGGGAACCCTGGGATTTCCTCCGGAAACACATCCGCCAACTATGCCACCAGTACATCCTCAACCCTGACTCTTTATTCTTTCCCGCCTGCCACGGCATAGATAAGATATCCCGTGTGTCCAAGTTCAATAATCGGGACATTTTGACTGCCGATATCACCAATCTTCGCACGAGATAGAACCGTGTGTCCCGTTCCACTGAATCCAATATTAGATCAGCACCGTAATTCTATGCGGATCTACCACTGCTGATATCTGTTCGTATATCGTTGCCCATAATGCAATCGAAATCTGACATGCCCAATACAATTAAATCTGCCTTCAACTCATTGCCCTCAAAATAAATGAGGCAGTCAGCAAGAAAACCGTTCAGCAACAACATTCTTTCCAATGGGTGTTGAGACCATAAGAGGCATGGGTAACGGAGACGTGCGCATATGATGTCTCTCCACAAAGTCCGCAGACACAAAGGAGTGTGAAGCACCTGTGTCTATCAAAATAAAGGCGGAATATGTAAATAAAAGGCACGTACCAGCTATCATCTCCTCTGGAGCTGCCTCGGCCTGCTCCTTGTCAAAGCATACACATGCCCTTGAGGTGGCCCCATCGCCTGACCTCCAACTGTCGAGGCACCACCGGTTGCCTCTGCTGCATTGACCCACTAGTGAACCTTCCTATGTCTTCCCTGAGATCTATCTGACCATCACTGCTCTGACGAAACTGGCAATGTGTCCCATTTTGCCACGTTTGTAACAAGTTGTACAGTCTCGCATGTGATGCGGTTCTCCACAGAAGTGACATTTCACTACTCCATTCCTACTTACTTGAGTTTGCTCTCTATTGGTAGGTGCACTACCCCTCCGATTATCAACTCGCCTTCAACTAAACCGAGAAGAAGAAGGAGCCCCATGAGGTTTAAATGATTCTCTTTGAGGCCTCAGATTATTAGGTACCAGCCTCAGTGGTGGTGGTATTGTGGGGGTGCAACGTTCGTGTAAGCACTGACTCCTATTTCCGCCAGTTTGGCTCTAGTAAGAAGCATCGTCAAAAGAGGTGGGGTTGTTGGAGATAACCCGATCAAATAGTTCTGGCCTCATTCCCTTCAAGAAATGCCTCATCTTGGCATGCCCATTAGTAGCGATCTGAGGGACATACCTCAACACTGATGAATAATGATGGCATAGTCCGAGACCATCATGCTCCCCTGCTTCAGATTGGTGAATCATCTTCTTTCATCTGTCTAGCAGCATCAGAAAAGTACCAGTTAAGAAACCGGGTTCTGAATAAAGTCCAGTCTATCAACATGCTCTGAGCCCTTAGCTCCATCACTGTCGTCTTTCACCACATGGAAGACTTGTTAGCCAATTGGAATTCTGTTAGCCTTAACCAAGCCATCCTAGCACAAGGGCAGACACAAAGATCTGCTCAATCCTTTCAAGCCATTCTTCTGCCTCCTCTCCTATCTCTGTCCCCTCAAATCTAGGCGGATGGAAGGTCAGAAAATTGTGTCAGACTTAGTTTCCCCAGGTAATAACAACTGTGCTATCGGTTCCACTCCCACGGCCGGTGGCGGTATAGGATTCATCTGAGCAATACTAGCATTGACACTTCCTACATCGCCCACCTCCTCATTGAGGTTCCCCAAATTCATGGCCGCCCTACTGTAATATAAGGGTTAACAATAATACCAAAACAATACATATGTTACACCGTTAGATAATATGATTGACAATAAGCATGTTATATAACAATTATATACACCAATATGCACCACATGCATAAACATGCTCATAAATAACCACTTAGCCAACTTGTTGCTAAGGCTACCCTTAACTCATTCACGGGTTCTCTAACCACTGCTCTGATACCACTAATGTAAGGACCCTAGTTCCTTAAGTGTGGATTTAGGTACAATAAGAACTAAGCATGCATATCGCGTATAAAATTTCGTGTTGATGCCCCGAGCTATTAAGATTATAGTGCCAAAATAAAATTCCAAAAGGATTAATTACATTCCCAAACAAATGAATGTTAATCTTATAGCTTTACACTACTCCTAGAGTAGAGACTATACAAAAGAATCATGTCCCGCTATACCAAAATGCACTCCTCACTGGCTCACGCATCAACCCGTCCTTAGTCCTTCCTGCCCAAAATGTACCTACAGGAATAACCCCAAACCCATGAGCATTACAATAATATGATTGTAATATAGATATGCATAAATCATAAATGCGAATCACTTCCTGTATTTAATACATTTAATGCTCCCTTTGGTTGTCCCTGTACCACAATCATAATCAATAGATTATAACATCAATAATGTATGTCATGACATGCATCCATTCCATGAATATCATATCCAGTTTCCAAGTCTTATTATATCAGTGGCATAATACCCCTCGCGTTAACATGACAGCGGAAATACCCCTCGCTTAGGACAATACCAGTGGCAAATAATATCCCTCGCTATAATATGACAGCGGCGCGTGTTCTTCGCTTCTACATATTAGCGGCAAATATTCTCTCATCGCTACGGTATGTCAGCAGCAAGTATTCACATCGCTACGCCACTGGCGGCAAGTATTCTTCATCACTGGAATATAATCCGACTTACAATTACATGCAACAATGCATCCCATTCATGTATGCAACTATAATGCATAACAAGACTCATGTATGCAACCATAATGCATAACCAATGTATGTATGCAACCATAATGCATAGCCAAGTCCAATACGTAATAATACGTTTTACCGTCCGATGCCCATACGTCTCACTACGTACCTTTGTACCAAAATGTGGTGTGTCGTGTGACTTTATCTCCTAGGCTGTGTGGCCACCTGGGATGGTTCTACACATTCACATAAAAAATATTAGAAGCCAATAATAGTACGATACCAAAAGATCCCACAAAAAATAACAAAATACACATTTTTGGTGACTCGCGATCGATCGCTACATAGCCCCGATCGATCGCGAGATCACACTGCCCGAGCCAACAATTTCTGTCTTCGGCGATCGATCGCCACATTTGGCGTGATCGATCGCGAGACCACCGATCGATCGCCCAAATTCGCGATCGATTGCAAAAAGCTTCTGCCGCGTACTGCTTGCCCGATCGATCGCAAAAAAACGGGGCGATCGATCGCCGCTACGTGTTACTCGAAAATCACTATTTTTATACCATTCTTCTTCCCCCATCCACACCAACTCAAATACCCACAAACCCACAACATCAAAACACTATAAACCTTCAATATACACCTTAATACCACCAAAAATCCAATACCCAACCAAAAACAACACAACCCAAAAACAAACCATTTTAAAAACTCAAAACACAACCCATTTCTATACAAAGCTTCAAAAAACAACAAGGAAGAACCCATACCCCTTTTGGACTTCAAATCCTACCAAGAATTCCACAAATGAAGCCTTTGCAAGATTTTCTCCTCTCCTCCTTGCACAAAATCGGGGGATTGGGGTTTTTGGGGGAAGGGTTGGGAGAGATTTTGATTGATAGTGGGGTTACGAGGGGTGCAGGGAATATAGGTGTTGGGGTTTGATAATAAATGTACCCCAATAATTAGCATGATGTATAAAATATCCACAACATGATATTTTAAAAGCATTTTCCAAAAATGAGATAAAATTCAATTAAACATGCTTTACCCAAAATAATTAACACCCAGTCCAAATAAAACCATGCCATAACTCAAATCCCAACATGCATCACATGTACCCTGAAATGCATTATCAGGTCATGCCCATCGCATGACTAAGCATTTCACCATATTAATTAATCCAACATATAAATTAATTAACACCATAAATATCACATAAACATAATTAATGCCCAAATGCATATAATTATTTCTGAGATATCACAACTTCAAGGAATATCAATCTATAAAAGATAATCTTCACTCCGCTTAAGAATCACTAAGGAAGATATTCCTAAGACAGTTTAGGACCAGATATTTGGCATTAAATTTTGAGTAATGCCTTTTGGTCTGAAGAATGCACCTACAACATTGATGAATTGAGTGTTCAAAAATCTCCTGGGCAGGATCATGAGGCATTGTTCCAGAGGATCAGTTGATCCAAGTAAAATCGGGACAGTGATAAAGTGGCTCAGACAAACCAATGTACCGAAGATTAGCAGTTTCTAGGTGTTTGATAGACATTGCACTTGTTTGCATTGAGTGATCCTTGCAAATAGCCGAGTCTATTACCCAAGTGACCAAGAAGGGTCCAGTTGGTCAGATGAATATGAAGACTGTGTTCATGAACTGAAGCAGCAACCAGCTCCAGTATTATCGTAGTCATCTGGATCAAGAGAATATGTGATTATGCAAACACATCAACTAGATGATTTGAAATGCATCGTTAGGTGGTATGGGAAATATTGCCAATGCTTCAAGGCAACTGAAAACTGTCGAGAATGGTCATCTTGTCTATAATCTCGAGTTGCCGCTATCATTGGTGTGCTGAAGTTATGGCACCACTACTTGGATGGAAAGCATTTGAGTATTCAACCTAACTATAAGAAGTTGGCATATTTAATTTATGCACTCAGTTAGAGTTGAATATGGATCAGAGGTGATGATTAAAACTACTGAATGACTTTTACTCTGAAGTACAGTAGCATCTAGGAAAGACGGATCAAGAAACGGATTTTGTTGAGTCGTAAAACTCTAGATGCCAAAGTAGCATCTATGCATGTATGACTGAATTACAACAAATTATACGCATCCTTATTTAGCCACGAAGAGGGCATTTTATTGTATCGATTTTGCGTTTTGAACCACCGTTTAGCTCAATGATTTGAGGGCTCAAGAATTAGACTCCAACATCCATTGTTGAGAGAACAGGTGATGTCATAGCAACCAAGTAGATTCAATGTACCGTCTAGTAGTTGAATGGTTAAAAGAGTAACAGATTGATGGTACCGAATATTACGAACTGGAGAAGAGTCATGTCGCGAGATACTGCAGTCCCTGTTAGTATCCATTCGAAAACTGCAAGATATACCCGAGGAGGCACTTCTGGGTACAATATGAAAAGAAAATTTTAGAATATGTGAACAAAAGTTTAACCTATCAAGAGGTTAAGCGGAAGAAAGAATGAAACTAGATTTTATGTTTCGACTTTTAGAAGTGTCACAATGGATATTAAGAGCGCATTGCTCTAAACTTTGTGACTCTCTTACCCAAATCGAATAGAAGTTTCGATGCATATGGGTCGGAATTGAAAGACTGACGAAATTAACACATTCTTCCATATAATCGTACTTAACTATAAGAAAACAACACGATTGATAATGTGATCCCTGTATACGGAGTATCAGTTCCCATTATTCCGGACAGAGATCGAAATTTGTATCGAGATTGGGAGTTTTCCAAGCAATCTATGGATACAAAAGTTGATGATGAGTACTATCTACCATATTCAGACGATCTGAATTAACAGATGAAGCTTTGAATAGAGCAATTGAAAGTAGAGGTGTGATGACCTGCGATTATAGATGTTAATCCCAGAGTATTAATAACCCCTAAAGTTTTTTACGTGGCGATTGGAGTTTAATCACGGTGTTGGGCCTCCCGAGCTCGTCTATTTGGGTAGTTGGGATTGTTGTGATCCCGAGAGATTGAGATTCTTTATATTCTCATTTCGGTGGAAAAAAAAACTATGAGTTGGTTTTTTTGGTGTGACTCAGGATCTGGGGTGCTTTGGTGGGCACCAGTATGGGTATTTGAGGTTAGAGAGAGAGTTTTTGAAAACAGATGATTTTTAATGGATCATGATGTATTTGTGGGGCTATGGTGTATTTCGGGGCAATTTTGATATATATACCAGATGAACTCGAGATTTTAATTATGGAAATCATTTTCACGCCCGTTCTGTCTCTCTCTTCCTCCTCGGCCTCTTCCGTTTTCCCTCAACCCCCGCCGCTAAAAGCCGTGCACCCGCCACCGTCCGGCCACCATCCGGCGCGTCCGAACCACCATCGTCTTCGTCTCTTCCAGGCGCAAACTTTCCACACCAAGAATGTGAAGTTTCGTCTCAGATTGCGTTCGGATTTACCAAAAAAGCGCAAAAGTTTGAATTCTAGGGTTCATCCGATTTCAAGCGTTTTTTCTTCAGATTTTTGATTGGCACATCATTCCTCAGGGCATGGAACCCAAGCAAGGTTTGGCTCGGACTACGGAGATTTAAGGTACGTTTAGCGTACGAGCATGTTTAAATTATATTTTTTTTGCAAGTGTGATGCATGATTTTATATATATGCGATGACCTATAAGATATGGGAATGAAACTTGATTAAGTTATTTGATTCACGATGATGAAATGCATGGTGCCGCTATGAAGCGATCCAAATGATGAGGTGGG
>CAJQUN010002945.1:0-20351 GCA_907163345.1 Haberlea rhodopensis | reverse complement strand
TTCTAGAATGACAAGAATGTCGTCAATAAATATTATGACAAACTGATCCAGATACGGCTGTGCCAGTAGTATATGGTTAAAAAGATTGATGTGGCGTCATTAGCCTTAATATAGTTATTGGTAAGCGGTAAGCTCTTGACTACATGTAAGCCACCAAATATTTGTTTTAGACAACCGATTTAAATAAGGCCACCGTTTCCTAAGTTTATTAGTGCATGCAAGATATGAATTATTTTCAAAATATAATGATATATTGGTTTTTGTTTGGTCTTGACATATTAAATACCTATATTGATTGTTGGATTGAAAAAAAAAAGTTGTGCATTATGATATTGATGAATTATATTTATTTTTGGAATTAAAATTTTTATAAGAAGTTGAAAATTTAGAAATTAAAGATTCAATTAAAATATTAAATTAATAAAAGAACTGATTGTTTTCCCAAGTATTTTATAGCATGTAGAATATTACTTATCATAACAATCTTTGTTGCATCTGTATAAATAATTTTTAATAATTATAAAAAATATTTACGAACAACTATGTCACGTCCCGAGATCGTGGATAACACCGGCATTGATATCAAATAATAATTCAAAATCAACAAGTCGTAATACAGAATTCAGCTAAAACCAGTCTATTTATTCCATAAATAAATATTCTTACAAATTGGAATATGAAACTTACAAAACTGGTCTCCACTATAAATAGGTCGGCGGAAGCTTAATTAATCCCCAAAACTTGTACTATTATGAGGAGGGAGAGTAAGGGGGTGAGTGTCTGTGAAAACACTCAACAAGAATGAACCAATTGAGTATGATAAAAATGTGTACATATATGTGTGTATAAATCTTTCAAATAACTCTTATCAAAACACATAACACATATACTCATAGTTGCTCACCTAGAGCCTTATCACACCTCATCACATACACATAATCACGTACTCATAATCACATAAACATAGTCAAATATTGGCTATCACAGGTTCAAGAGGTGGCTCAAGTATGCATAGCACTTTGCCCTTAAGGTTCAAGAGATGGTTTCCGTACATGTAGCCCTTTGCCCCGAAGGTTCAAGAGTTGACTCACATCGTACGTAGCACTTTGCCCTGCCGACTCAAGTTGTGACTCTTACACACGTAACATTTTGCCCCTATAGCCATTCGCTTATTATCACATATCGCATAACTCGTCAGGATTTAATCTTAAAAATACTTGCATGTTCAATTGAGAATTTAACACATATTAACTTTTCAAAACGACAGAAACTTTGTATAGCAGAAATTCACTTACAATTATTGATTCTAAGCACGTTTGAATGGATTCTGGGTTGCAAAGATGGTTGCAAATTTTTCCTTTTCCTTTGTGATTTTTGAATTTTGGGGCACTGCAAATCAGTTCGACGAAAGAAGCGTTTGCGACAAACACAATCATTGGATCAAGCTGAAATTTGGTCAGCACGTTAATAAGGAAGTTGGCTAAATGTGAACAGTGGAGATCAGGGTTTGTCTTCGTATGAATTGGATTCTATAGGATGAACAGAAGCTATTGTTTTCCCTCATAGAATCTGTAAAGTTTTCTTGCGGAAGGCATTGACAGAAATCTAGCCGTTGGATTGGGATATAATTTGGAGAGCATTTTAGAACATTTTAAGGTATATTCGGGACGGTGGAGATCAGATTTGAATGTCTTTATATTTGTGAATTTGAAATTTATGGCTGAAATTTGGAGAGCAATTTATGAAAATATTTCTTTAAAATTTTGTGTGCTTCTGGGAGAGATTTTTTTGGGATTTCTTGTTTATTGAAAGGATGATATTTGAGTGTTTCTAATGTGTGAGGATCTCAACCGATTATATGATATGATCATATGATTTTTTTTCCATAAATAATGATTATCTTCCTTTTGATAGAAGATTTGATACAATTGGTGCACTTTCCATAGGCAAAGATTTTGGCACAATTTTGGTGGAGATTTTGGGTCTTTATAGATTATGTCACAAGATTGATTAAATGGATTAATAACTTGGGCTTGACTAGATATTTATCTGCCGGCTGAACACTCAAGAAACAATAATGAAAGATCGACAAAAGATTTAAAAAAAATAATTTGATCCAAATTTCTATGCAACCGAAAACTAAAAATGGGTTTCTACGATCATCTGTGAATATTTTTTGGAATATAAGCTAATCATCCATTGAGTGTTGATTTGATTTTCTAATTAAAGCTTTCGTTCATCTCCTAATTATAAAGCTATTAGAAAATACGAGCCATTTAGTTCAACTTTAAATGAAGAGTCCTCGACTCAACCTTTGAGAGATGAGCCCCTCGAGCAACCCTAACTAGTTCTTTGATTCATCTCTTAATAATATTGTTACATCATTTTTTGGTTCGATTTGGTAACAATGAATTAATATACGAAAATACCAAGAACATCAGGATTTTTACGTGGAAACCCCGAAGGGAAAAACCACGGGACCTAGTCCAGTATGAATTTCACTATAAACAACCTGAAGATTACAATGTGTTTTTTACAAGAAAATGATGGAGAGGGCGGCGGCCAGCATCCAAGACCTGGGGAAGAAGGTCACAGCCGATTCAGCCGGGAGAGGCCAAAGGAGGCGCCAATCCAATTCATTTAAAACCTACTCTCCCTCTCTTAATGGGCCCTCCCTTTCGGCCTCTAATTAGGGCCCATATATATAGAAAACGGGCCATGGTAATGAGCTAAGAGAATGGGCCACGGGAAATTGGCCAAGATAAACGGACCATAGTATCTTACTTAGATCGGGTCGAACCTATTGAATTCGGGTCCACACCGCACCAGATATCGGCGTATCAAATATGATCTTATTTTTTCAATTCCTAATGATGATCCCATCAAATTATGGGTCTTGGAATTATAATGTAACAACATTGCTCAGAACAGGGATGAACCCATAAAAAAGGTTCATCCGTAGCCATTTTTGCAACATTAGTCATATGATTTATAAAGAAGAGTATTGGTCAAAAGTTTCGAAAATCATCAATGATTCCCAAAAATGTGGACATTCTATTGTAAATAATGTAAATGTCAGCAGGTGTATTTTTAGTACAATTTACAATATATTGGAAGAGTGGGGATGGGGGGAAGTGACAAGCTCGAATTTGAGACTTGACAACATTCAAATAAGTATGGTGCTAATTGAGATAAGATTATTCGTCGTCTTTAGCACCCATTGACGGAGCACATCCTTCAAACATTAGGGATCCACTCTTGTTGGGATGGATCTTTGGTATAGTGTCCAGAGTCCATGGAATGTAGTTTACTCGGTGAAACATGTATGTATAAAATTCAAAAAAGACCTAAAAAGAGTAAGTCGAAAACCGACAACCATTTTAAAGTATCAAAAAAGCAAAAGTTTGTTTTTACTTTAAATTTTTTAATGCAGTTATTTTATTCTAAACAAAATTACTAACTCAACCTTACATTAAATTGTTTAACTACTCAGTAAATAGTTTAAACAAGCTTTTTTATTAACAAACTTATAAATAAAGTTGAAAGATTCACAATTTGAAAGGGATTTACTTGGGATAACTGGCGACGAAAGAGTCAGCTTAATATATTTGATATATAAATTTACTATTTAAAAAAAATATCAATTTTTCATCTTGTGAAATTGCCAAAAGAACTACTCTGCGAGGAGGGAAGATTATAACCAAACGACTACAAGACCTTCAACCTATGGATGGTAATGGGGTGGTTCAGACCCGGACCAGCATTGACCCACCCCGACGCTTCAATCATGTTTGGAAGCGGGGCGAAGCGGGTCCTGGGATTGGCCGAACCCGCCCCGCTATACATTTTTAATTTTTTTTAAAAAAAATTTAATATTGAATATACATATAACTTCTTTGATTGAACAATAAAGTGTCATTATTTAATTTTATATCAACTCATGTTCATGTTAAGTAAGTTGGACATTTTGAAGGAAATGATAGCAAATTAATAAATATTTGATAACTTAAAGATAGTTTTCAGTGCTTATTATAAATATTTACTAGAGAGAAAACATGAAATTCAATCACAAAACTCATTTTCTGTGTTTCAAAAATTGTTTTCTAGCTAATTTTTTTTTTTTTTGTTAAAAAAAACTGAACCGGGGCAGGGCGGGTAAACACTCCGGGTTCGCTGGTCTAGACGGGCCGGGGTGGGTTCGGATTTTATGTGTAGCAGGGTAGGTTCTGGGATTGGCCAAACTGCCTCAAACCCGCCCCCTTGCCGTCCCTACTTCAGACAAGACACGGCACATACACGGCTACACAGATTTTCAAATTCCAAAGATACAATACAGCTGAGACATACCTGTATATTTTTATATATTTTTTATAGGTACTATATTACAAAATACAAAAAATCATATATCTTTAATTCTAAAACCATGTAAAAGCAACAAAAATATTCTTATCAATTCAAGAAGCATATAAATAAATACATGTCATTGTGATCATCATATCATCACACATGCTAACATCAAATATATATTACTTCAATTAACAAAAAACTTTAACAAGCACGTCTTAATAAAAGTTAACACCATATATTCTTACCAAATTCAAGTAGCGTATAAATAATGCATGTCACTAATCATCATAGTATTACTCATACTAACATCAAATATATAGTACTTCAATTAAGATAAAGTTAACAAACACGTCCGAATCACATTTTAGTCAAAACCTTTTTAAATTGTATAACTAACCCCCAAAAATGTTTTTTTCTGTAAGGGGTGTGTCCGACATTGATGTCCCATTTTGTTTTTATTTTTAAATTATGGACATATTGGGTGGCGTGTTCGATATGTATAATGTTCTAAAAATATCTGACACTGCATCGAGCTATTTTCACGATTGGTCGTGCATTATTGTTAGTATATTAGGAACGAAGGATAACAAAAGAACAAGCCAAATAGCTTTGAAAATCTCCCACCAATAAAGTACAATCCTGGAATAACACCAATCCGCTCTATCCCCTTCTCGTAGACATGAACACGGTTCGTGAATCGCCGATTGACAGTTCGGAACCGTCGGTTCGACGGTTCAAAAGAGCTCGACCCTTAACCTTAACCATCTTAGACGGTTCCGGTTACGGTTCGTCAAGTGCCGGTTACGTTTACGGTTACGGTTGTGATTTGTAAATCCTCACAATTCATTCTTTCAAAGTTGTATGCTTGTAAGGACCCTAATCCTTAAGTGCGGAATCAAGGCATAATAGAGCTAAAGTAAATCAATCAGAGCATAAAGAACATGTTGAGTCTATGAGCTTAAGCATTACATGCCAAAAATAAGGACCACTAAAAGGATTAATTACATTCCAATCAATGAATGTTCATCTATAGTTTTATACTACTCCTAGAGTAGATACTATCCAAAATAATCCTGTCCTTTAATCCTCAAAAGAATGCTTCACAAGCTCACCACCTCAACCCGTTCAAGCTTGCTATCATGCCAAAAAGGTACCTACAAGGACAACCCCCAAACATGAGCAATAATAATCATTCATATTCAACACAATATGAAGATAAAGCGTAAATGCATAATCAATATAAAACACTTCCTGTTTTCCATGCATTTCAAACGCTTCCCGTTTGGTTGTCCCTGTACCATAACTCATGAGTATAATCAACAGATTATTTTTAATGGCCAAAACATGTCATGACATCATATACCATCTCAACTGTACCACATATTGGTCACCATTCCCTAGTCTGTCCATCACAGTGTATTTTAATGCCCCTCGCTTATTTTCATATGGGCGGCATAGGATAACCTCGCTACAATGGACATGCGGCGCTCCCACCCCTCGCTTCACAGAGAGCGGCAAATACCCTTTCCTCGCCCCATATGACAACCACGCTCAAATGTGACATGCGGCGCTCCCACCCCTCGCTTCACATTTAGCGGAACCAATACAAAAAGCGGCAAGCATTAAAATCATCAAAGGATGACCACGACTCATGGGATGTGCATCCAATAATCATAATATGCATCTAACATCAATATGCATAAATTACCATGTATATGCATCCACAATGCAATACCTCATATGGCATAAATCAACATGTATATGCATCCACAATGCAATACCACATATATACTCGCATCCACAATGCATAAACAATGAGTATATAAAATACATGTTACCGTTGGGTGCCCGTACGTCCACTACGTACCTTTCCAAAATGTGGAATGTGGTTGGACCTCAATTCCTTGGCTGCGTTGCCACCTGGGTTGGTTCTACATATTCACAAATACCAATATTAGAACCCAATAATAGTCCAATACCAAAAATCCCACAAAAACACCCAAAAACACCATTTTTGGTGTCTCGCGATCGATCGTCATCAAGCCCCGATCGATCGCGAGAACACACTGCCTCGCCCACAAAATTTCAACAATCCGCGATCGATCGCGGAGCTAGCGCCGATCGATCGCGGACTCGCCGATCGATCGCGCGCATCTCGCGATCGATCGCTGAGGCTTACTGCCTCAGCCTTGCTGCTCGCGATCGATCGCGAGAAAAACGCCGATCGATCGCCGAGCTGTGGGCATGCGGGGTTTGGGCACTATTCACCCATCTTCAACCCCATCTCATACACACCCACATACACCAACATAAATCAAACCAACAACTCAAAACCACCCATAAACATCAACAAAACCCATATAAACAACATCCAACCAAAACACTACCAAAATCACAACACCCAACACAAACCCATTTTAAACCCTTCAAAACCAAACCAAACTCAAATAAAACCTTACAAAATTAAAACATGAGGTACCCATACCTCTTGGGGATCTCAAATCACCCAAAATGCTCCACAAATCAAGATTTTTGAAAGGTTTCTCCTCACCTTAGGCTTGAGCTCGAAAATATAGAGAAGGGAAGGGTTTGGTGTTGATATTGGTAAAGTAAGAGTGAGGGATGTAAAGTGGGGTTGGGTATTAAAATGTGAGGTAATTTAAAATGATACCAAAATAATCCCATGGTGTATAAAACACCCCAACATGATATTTTTCAAAGCATTTACTCAAAATGCACCATAATATCAATTAACACATGATTTCCAATTAATTGCTAACCAATGCAAATAAATCATGCTTCCAATAATATTTACCCAACATGCACCACATGCACCCTGAAATGCAACCCCGGGTCACCCTATCCACATGACCATGCATTTCCACATAAGGTAAATAAATCCAACATATAATCAATTACCACATAATTAATCATAATAACACAATTAAAGCCAAATAGCAATTAACCATTTCGGGGATGTCACAATACTCCCCTACTTATAAGATTTCGTCCTCGAAATCACATGCACTTACCCAAACAGAAACTAAACATAAACTCATACCAGAGAATAGTTCCGGGTAGTGCTGCACCATATGCTGCTCCGTCTCCCACGTAGCCTCCTCGACACCCCTGCGATCCCACTGAACTTTGATCATCGGTATCACTTTGTTCCGAAGTCTACGGTCTGCTCTGTCCAGAATTCTAACAGGCCGTTCCACATAAGATACATCTGACTCTAACTGAACTTCGGAAGGCTGTAACACGTGAGACGGATCCGGCTCATACTTTCGCAGCATAGATACATGAAACACATCATGTATACCCGATAAAGAAGGCGGCAAAGCCAGTCGGTAAGCTAAGGTGCCAATGCGCTGCAAAATCTCGTACGGTCCAACATACCTCGGAGACAGTTTCCCGCGCATCCCAAATCGCACAACGCCTCTGAAAGGCGAGATCTTCAAAAAGACCTTATCTCCCAACTGAAACTCCAACGGTCTCCGCCGTTTATTTGCATAAGCTGCCTGTCTGTCTTGGGCCGCTTTCTTTCATTTTCTGCCTTATAATCTTTATCTTCTCTTCCATTTCCCGGATCAACTCAGGCCCTCCGACTGATCTACTGTCCAAATCATCCCAACACAAGGGCGATCTGCATCGTCTGCCATAAAGAGCTTCAAACGGAGCCATCTGAATACTTGCCTGGTAGCTATTGTTATAAGAAAACTCTACCAGAGGCACTGAATCCTGCCAAGAAGCATCAAACTCCAAAACACAAGCTCTTAACATGTCCTCGAGCGTCTGAATAGTGCGCTCGGTCTGGCCATCCGTCTGAGGATGATAAGCAGTGCTCAATCTGACCTCAGTTCCCAAAGCTGACTGAAGGCCTTCCCAAAAATGAGATGTGAATCGCGGATCTCGATCTGACACAATAGAAACGGGGATCCCATGCAATCTCACCACATCTCTAATATACAACTGCGCCATCCTCAAGAATGTAAAGGTCATGCTATAGGGGATAAAGTGGGCTACCTTGGTCAATCTGTCCACAATCACCCAAATAGCATCGAAGCCTGAAGCACTCCTCGGCAAATGAGTCACGAAGTCCATGGAAATGTGCTCCCACTTCCACTTCGGTATCTCCAAGCTCCTCAATTCGCCGCCAGGTCTCTGTCTCTCTGCCTTAACCTGTTGGCAGATCAGACACCTCTTCACAAAAGCGACGACATCAGACTTCATTCTCTTCCACCAAAACTGACCACGCAGATCTCTGTACATCTTCTTCCCGCCTGGGTGGATGCTAAGTCTGCTACTGTGAGCTCGCTCCAAGATTCCCTTACGCAACTCCGGCGTACTCGGAACTACCCAGCGGTTACCCAATCTCAAAGATCCGTCGTCGGCCACTCTGAACTTCGTCGGCTGACCAAGATGCACTATAGACAACCATCTCTGAACCTCAGCATCTGATCTCTGAGCTCTCCTGATGTTCTCATAAATATCTGGCTCAGCTAATAAGGTAGAGACATACACTGGTGATGCATCAATGTCAAAGTCATAGCCCATATGGCAATAGGAGGTCATCATTGCCGACAAATGAATGACGTCCTCAGCAGAACTCCTCACTTTCCGGCTCAAGGCGTCTGCTGTCAAATTGGCTTTCCCGGGATGGTACTCTATCTCGCAATCATAGTCCTTGAGTAGGTCCATCCATCTCCTCTGCCTCATATTCAGCTCCGCCTGAGTAAATAGAAACTTGAGGCTCTTGTGATCCGTGTATATGGTGAATGAAGTGCCATATAAGTAGTGCCTCCAGATCTTCAGGGCGAAGATGATAGCCGCCAATTCCAAGTCATGAACTGGATATCTGGTCTCATGCGGCTTCAACTGCCTCGATGCATAAGCTACCACATGCTTATCTTGCATCAGAACACATCCAAGGCCCTGCAGTGATGCATCAGTATACAGAACAAATCTGGAGTTCTCCGTCGGGATCACTAACACTGGCGCCGTCGTCAACCGGTGCTTCAATTCCTGGAAGCTCTCCTCACAAGCTTCTGACCAAAAGAAAGGCACACCCTTCTGAGTCAACTGAGTCAGCGGCTTGGCAATCTTCGAAAAGCCCTCGACGAAGCGCCGATAATACCCGGCCAAACCAAGGAAACTCCGGATCTCAGGTACAGAAGTGGGGGCAGCCCACTCCATCACAGCCTCAATCTTCTTCGGTCCACTGATATCCCGCTGCTCGAAATGACATGCCCCAGAAACACTACACTGCTCAGCCAAAACTCGCACTTACTGAGCTTAGCATACAACTGATGCTCTCTGAGAATCTGAAGCACTGTCCTCAAGTGTTTCACATGATCTTCCTCACTCCGGGAGTAGATAAGAATGTCGTCAATAAACACGATGACGAACTGATCAAGATACGGCTGAAACACTCTGTTCATCAGACTCATGAAGACTGCTGGAGCATTCGTCACACCGAACGGCATCACTAAGAACTCATAATGCCCGTATCGAGTCCGGAACGCTGTCTTCTGCACATCTTCCTCTCTGACCCGAATCTGATGATACCCGATCTCAAATCAATCTTGCTATACACCCTGGTACCTTGCAACTGATCAAACAAGTCGTCTATCCTTGGGAGAGGATACTTGTTCTTCACTGTAGCCTTGTTCAGCTGCCGGTAATCGATGCACAACCGCATCGAACCGTCCTTCTTCTTCACAAAGAGAACTGGTGCGCCCCATGGCGACACGCTCGGGCGTATATAACCCTTGTCAAGGAGATCCTGCAACTGCTCTTTCAACTCTCTCAACTCTGCCGGTGCCATCCTATAAGGTGCACGAGAGATAGCGGATGTCCCTGGCAACAACTCGATCCCAAATTCAACTTCCCTGGCCGGTGGAAATCCTGGGATCTCTTCTGGAAATACATCAGCAAATTCTGCCACAACTGGTACATCCTCAACTCTCAGTTCTTTACTCTTTCCAGACGTGTCCACGGCATAAATAAGATAGCCCGTGTGCCCACGTTCCAACAGCTGAGACATCTTGATCGCTGAAATCAACGGAATCTTCGCACGAGACCCGTTGCCAAAGAAAGTCCACTGACTGCCCAACTCAGGTCTGAACTTCACTGTTCTCTGCCGGCAATCTACCACTGCCTGATATTTGTTCAGAACATCAATACCCAAGATGCAGTCGAAGTCTGACATACCCAGCACAATCAAGTCTGATCTCAACTCGTTGCCCTCAAAATAAATGAGGCAGTCTGCCAAAACTGATCAGCAACAACATTTCTTCCAGTGGGTGTCGAGACCAAAGAGGCGTGGGCAAAGAAGACGTGCGCATATGGTGTCTTTCCACAATCCCACAGACACAAAGGAATGGGAGGCACCTGTATCTATCAAAACAAAAGCAGGGTACGTAAATAAATGACACGTACCGGCAATCACCTCCTCTGGAGCTGCCTGAGCCTGCTCCCTGGTCAGTGCATATACTTGTCCCTGGGGTGGTCCCACTGTCTGACCTCCCGATGGACGAGGCCCAAACTGCTGCCTCTGCTGCACTGTCCTGTCCTCAAACCTTGGCCTGTTGCCCTGATACTCTGACTGGCCTCCCCTGGTGGGACAATACCGAGCAATGTGGCCCATCTTGCCACAGACATAACATGCAGGACACTTGTTTGAAGAATGTGGCCCTCCACAATTGTTGCACCTCGGCTCTCCCGGCCTATCCCCCTGTGAAGATCCTCGACTGGCCGACCAATTCCCCTTCTTGCCATCCTGTTTCTGGCCAAAGTATTTCTTTCCACCATACCGCGAAGATGAAGAGGCACCACGGGGTTTAAATGGCTCACCCCGAGGCCTCAAACTGTCACTAGTCTGCCTCTGTTGCGGTACCGGTGGTGGCATGGCATAAGCTCCCACTCCTAGCTCAGCAAGCTCCGCTCTTGTGAGAGCATCATCAAAAGAAGTTGGGTTATTGATGATAACCCGGTCATAGAGCTCCGGTCGCAGTCCTTTCATGAAATTTCTCATCTTGGCACGTCCATCAGAGGCAATATGGGGGACATACCTCAGTAGTGATGAGTACTGTGTGGCATAGTCTGCCACTGTCATGTTCCCCTGCCTCAGACTTGTAAATTCATCCTCTTTTGTCTGTCTTGCTGCTGCGGAGAAGTATCGGTTCAAGAACCTGGTCCTGAAGAGCGTCCAGTCAATCACAGCACCCAGTGCTCTCATTTCCATTACTGTGCTCCTCCACCACATCAGAGGTTTCTTGGCTAATTGAAACTCCGCTAGCCTCAGCCAAGCCGTCACAGCACAAGGAGCCGATACAAAGATCTGCTCAAGTCTTTCTAACCACTCTTCAGCCTCTTCTCCGGACTCTGTCCCCTCAAACCGGGGCGGATGATAAGACAGAAACTGCGTCAAGCTAATCTCACCCGGTAGCAATAACTGAACTATTGGTTCCATCCCGACAGCCGGTGGAGGTAGAGAATTAGCCTGTCCAATACTCGCATTCACACTCCCAACATCTCCGACTTCCTCATTAGCAGCCATGCTGTAACACAAATGTTAACAACAATCCAAAGCAATATATATATCATGTCGTTAGATAACAGGAGTGATATAAGCATGTTAGTATAACCAAATATACACCAATATGCACCACATGCATAAACATGCTTCAAATGTAAGCACCTAGCCAAACATGCTAAGGCTACCCTTCACTCGTTCCCGGGTTCTCTAACCACTGCTCTGATACCACTAATGTAAGGACCCTAATCCTTAAGTGCGGAATCAAGGCATAATAGAGCTAAAGTAAATCAATCAGAGCATAAAGAACATGTTGAGTCTATGAGCTTAAGCATTACATGCCAAAAATAAGGACCACTAAAAGGATTAATTACATTCCAATCAATGAATGTTCATCTATAGTTTTATACTACTCCTAGAGTAGATACTATCCAAAATAATCCTGTCCTTTAATCCTCAAAAGAATGCTTCACAAGCTCACCACCTCAACCCGTTCAAGCTTGCTATCATGCCAAAAAGGTACCTACAAGGACAACCCCCAAACATGAGCAATAATAATCATTCATATTCAACACAATATGAAGATAAAGCGTAAATGCATAATCAATATAAAACACTTCCTGTTTTCCATGCATTTCAAACGCTTCCCGTTTGGTTGTCCCTGTACCACAACTCATGAGTATAATCAACAGATTATTTTTAATGGCCAAAACATGTCATGACATCATATACCATCTCAACTGTACCACATATTGGTCACCATTCCCTAGTCTGTCCATCACAGTGTATTTTAATGCCCCTCGCTTATATTCATATGGGCGGCATAGGATAACCTCGCTACAATGGACATGCGGCGCTCCCACCCCTCGCTTCACAGAGAGCGGCAAATACCCTTTCCTCGCCCCATATGACAACCACGCTCAAATGTGACATGCGGCGCTCCCACCCCTCGCTTCACATTTAGCGGAACCAATACAAAAAGCGGCAAGCATTAAAATCATCAAAGGATGACCACGACTCATGGGATGTGCATCCAATAATCATAATATGCATCTATCATCAATATGCATCAATTACCATGTATATGCATCCACAATGCAATACCACATATGGCATAAATCAACATGTATATGCATCCACAATGCAATACCACATATATACCCGCATCCACAATGCATAAACAATGAGTATATAAAATACATGTTACCGTTGGGTGCCCGTACGTCCACTACGTACCTTTCCAAAATGTGGAATGTGGTTGGACCTCAATTCCTTGGCTGCGTTGCCACCTGGGTTGGTTCTACATATTCACAAATACCAATATTAGAACCCAATAATAGTCCAATACCAAAAATCCCACAAAAATACCCAAAAACATCATTTTTGGCATCTCGCGATCGATCGCCATCAAGCCCCGATCGATCGCGAGATCACACTGCCTCGCCAACACATTTGCACAATCCGCGATCGATCGCGGAGCTAGCGCCGATCGATCGCGGCCTCGCCGATCGATCGCGCGCATCTTGCGATCGATCGCTGAAGCCCTCTGCCTCAGCACTGCTGCTCGCGATCGATCGCGAGAAAAACGCCGATCGATCGCCGAGCTGTGGGCATGCGGGGTTTGGGCACTATTCACCCATCTTCAACCCCCACTCAAAACACCCACATACACCAATATCAACAACCACACCCACAACTCAAAACCAACTATAAACATCAACATAAACTCAAATATACAACATCCAACCAAAATATTACCAAAACCCACAACACCTAACACAAACCCATTTTAAACCCTTCAAAACCAACCCAAACTAAAAAAAAACCTTACAAAATTAACAATGAGGTATCCATACCTCTTGGGGACCTTAAATCACCCAACATCTTCCACAAATCAAAGTTTGCAAGCACTTCTCTTCACCCAAGAGCTCAAAATCGAAAATGTGGAGAGGGGAAGGGTTTGGGTGTTGGAAATGATTTGGTAAAGTAAAAGTGTTGGATGGGGTGGGGTTGGGTATAAAATGAGTTATTAAATCAAATGCATTCCAAAATAATCCCATGGTGTATAAAACACCCAACATGATATTTTTCAAAGCATTTACTCAAAATGCACCATAATATCAATTAACACATGATTTCCAATTAATTGCTAACCAATGCAAATAAATCATGCTTCCAATAATATTTACCCAACATGCACCACATGCACCTGAAATGCAATCCCGGTCATCCTAAC
This sequence comes from Haberlea rhodopensis, assembly GCA_907163345.1. Taxonomy (NCBI): domain Eukaryota; kingdom Viridiplantae; phylum Streptophyta; class Magnoliopsida; order Lamiales; family Gesneriaceae; genus Haberlea; species Haberlea rhodopensis. Next base: position 6,231 of record CAJQUN010002945.1, on the reverse strand, counting down.
CACATGACCATGCATTTCCACATAAGGTAAATAAATCCCAACACATAATCAATTACCACATAATTAATCATGTAAACACAATTAAAGCCGAATAGCAATTAACCATTTCGGGGATGTCACACCTTTTCCTCACTCCCAATGGTTGTGAAGCCCTATGGCTGCCTTGTATAAAAGTCATCACATCCATCTGTTATATCTCATAGTCATAATATGAATATATAGCTAATAAAATTCGAATAGACTTTAACATCATAACCGATGAAAAATTTTCTCACAGACAACTCTTTGCCTATGAGAAAACCGTTTCCCACCAGTCAAGCTTTGAAGGTCACTACCTTCCAATCCACTCCAAGCTTTCGGTTGTAGATCCATTTGCAGCCAATGAGAACAATTCCCAAAGAGGATCTACTAAGGTCCATACCTTATTAGAGTACATGGATTCTATTTCAAATTTCATAGCATCTAATATCCCGAAACGATGTCCAACATCGTCTCCTTGAAAGTCCCATGGTCAAAATCATTATGACTGCTTTCTAGGAGTAAATTCAATTTATCAGGAATTCTTGAAACATTTTCAGATCTCCTTGGTATGTGTAGTTCAAAAGTTATGATTGATCAATTAATTTCATGTTTTCACTTTTCTAGTGGTTTGTGGTTCTTGAACCCTTTTAAGTTATATTATATTGGCATTCCTTTCTAATAGAAATATTTTCTCTAGAAAGACTTCACTTGCGAAACAAACACTTTGTCTTCAAATGATATATAAATCTCCACAAAATAACATAAGATGGTTCAACTATCCAACTTATCTCCCACTGGTTGCTTCACATAAGCAGAACAATCTGAAATCTATATTTGGAGTATTTTTCAGTCCATATCATATATGGAGTTTTGGTCACTGCATTGGTATGAATTATATTTAACAAATATGTAACCATAGAGAGTTACTCAGAGAGAATCACATTCTCTTTAAGATAACTCAACATCATCTTGCACTAACATTTAGTGCTCCACATACGTCCATATGAATCAAATTCAATGGACATTCAACACATGCTAAATATATGTTGGATTTAAGTTATCATTCTTTTTATATTCTTTGAATATAATCATACTAATCATTCATAAGTTCACCATATTCAATAAAACACGCATTCTTAAAAATACTGCAAATCACATTCGCATATTTAAAAGAATATCATTCTCTATCAAAATAGGGACCCGTTATTAATTAAGTACGCTTAACCTTGAGTTAGTAAACCCGGGTGATTAAAAGCGAAGAATTCGAATTGATGTGTTCCGGGTCACAACACTTTATCTTTAACCAACTTAATATACATCAAAATTATACCAAATGGTATACCATTTTCAGCCATGCACCTACATTAAAAATGATGAAGCACCATTTTGGGACACATGGACATAATGGGTTAGGAAATTATTAAAAAAATCCCAATTTACAATGTTCGTGATTAAATCTCGAACAAATAAATAATTGCTCAAACCAGTTCCTAACCAGTTCAAGATTTTAAATTAAATAAATGTTTCAAACAGCCTTTGCAACAACTCTTGCTACAATGCTTAGCCTCAAGAAGGTTTCACCTTCCTAGGACTCTCTACTTCTTCACATCACATGCAACTTTTTGCAAAAATGTGAGCACAACTGACATCATATACCAAAGAAGTAGAACCAATAGAAACATTTAATTTTAATATATAACATACCCTTTCTAGAACGCTTCTAGTCTAGGTATTCCTTACAATTTTGCGCCAGTACTAGCAGTGAAAACATAGATGCCTCTCCTTTCTTAGTTGCTACTATATCCTTTTGTTTTTTGAGGTTGGGAACCATTTCCCTTCTTCTTCTTTATCCTTGAACTCTTCCTACCATTGGTAGAAGATTCGACAAGAAGAACACGTTTCTCCTTTTGAATCAAGGACTCATGAGTTTCCAACATTTTGACTATAAGATCAAATCTACAGCCAGTTAATGAGGATTTGTCACATTCAGATTTTCCAATTTCTCAACAAGAGATATTTTTCTTACACCATGCTCATAGACCAAAGTCCCATCTCGCATGTGAAATGAAAATAGCTCTTTTGAAATCACGAGTCTCAGTAATCGCACCCGTTCACCAAACAACATTTGTTGGTGTTGGAAAATATCAGCAATGTGAACGAATTTCTCATATCTGTGTTGAAACTCATTGGTGACATTGGTGCTATCATATAGCACCTAGCCGAGAGATCATCGTCCCACCACTTCTCAAGTGTGGCGATCTTTTCATGAGACGAATGGGGAGACACTTCAACATAAGGCTCCCACCAAGGGTATATAGCAACCTTTTAGAAGCAAGCATTATTTTAAAATTAATAGTCAATCAGAATAATTTGGTGCGGTTACTTTGTTTATATCGAGAATTGATGCAATCGGATTCACCGCAATTACAATACTGAGAATAAACAGAAAATACATGCAAACCGTTTGATTATTAATTAATTCAAAAACTATGGACTTTAGTTATTGAATGCTCCCACTAAATTTTTCGAATTCATCACCCTCATGACACATGAACGGAAAATCATATTTTCTTAGTGGGCTTGGAGTCCAACTAGCTCATGATAGCCCCGGGCGAGGGTCCAGCCGACCTCATGATACTAAAGGCAGCTCACAATTGCATCATATGAATTAATGTTGTTCAGTGCACCGAGATTTGAACTTGGGCTACAAGATTTGAAGTCCAATGTCCTAAGCACTTGAACAAGAAAACCTTATTTGTTAAACCGCCAATAACAAAATGTATAATAAGTTAATAACAAATATTTTGGACCCTTGTTCCCACCGCCGCTAGGCCATTTGTCCGTGTTTATTAAATTGCTAGTAACAGAATACCCATGGCCTGGACTCCCCAGCCTCGAGATTTGGGTGAGCCAAGTCAATTTCCTTCTAAGCATGCCAAACTACCGAGCATGCCTAGCTCCGAGCATGTCAAACTACTGAGTATGCCTAGCTCCGAGAATGCCTAGCTTCAAGCATGCATAGCTCCAACAATGCCTAGCTCTGAGCACGTGTAGCTCCGAGCATGCCTAGCTCCGAACACGCCTAGCTCCGAGTATGCCAAATTACCGAATACGTCTAGCTCCGAGCATGCCAAGCATGCCTAGCTCCGAACACGCCTAGCTCCAAGCATGCCTAGCTCCAAGCACGCCTATCTCCGAGCATGCCAAACTACTGAGTATGCCTAGCTCCAAGCCCGCTGAGCTCCTAGCCTAGCTCCAAACATGTCTAGCACCATGCATATCAAACTAACAAGCATGCTACACTCCAAGCGTGCCAACAACTTTGTTTAGGCAAGCTAGTGGCCGAGGTCAGAGCTCGCTCATATCTCATGTCGGGCGAGCACAAAGCTTGCCCGTGTCAAGCTAGTGGAGAGCTTAGAGCTTGCCTGTGCCGCCTACCAGGTGGCTCATAGCTCGCTGATCCTACTCATGCGGAAGATTCAAGGGAATATGAGCATTTCCAAGTGGTTGAGCCTACTGTGGAAGAGTTATCTGATGAATTCCCGTGTCAAGATGAGCCTAGATATGCTCCACAAAAGAATGAAGGTAAACCTTCACTTGAAGATTTTGTGAATACTTTTGTTCAAAGTTCGACATTGAGGCTTGACAAGAATGAGTCGAGGCTTGATACGATTGAGGGTCACATGAACAACATGGGTGCTACAATGAAGTCTCTTGAGGTGCAAATTGGGCAGCTTGCTAATGCCATGAACAACCAACAAAGAGGATCATTTCCTAGCAACACCGAAGTGAACCCAACCAACCAAGTTTGGGAGAGTGATCCTACTCATGCGGAAGATTCAAGGGAATATGAGCATATTCAAGTGGTTGAGCCTACTGTGGAAGAGTTATCTGATGAATTCCCATGTCAAGATGAGCCTAGCGTGACGTTGGAAGATGAGCATATTTTTGAAAATAGTGAGGAGCACTCATCGATGGTGATGTCCTATATGCCATATGTGGATCCGTTCTTCCCATCGATGCCAACTTCACCATATTATGATCTCCACGAGATGAAGCCAAGTTTAGAATCTTTCTCCCATGCTTATCAATTTTCGAAGGACGTTGTTGGAGCGACGAGCGTTAACTGCCACTATCTTGCCAAGCTTGAGGGCATACACAACCAAGACCCACATGTAGTGTCATATGATACTTACTATGGGCGGAAGCCGCTATTTGATGGTTGCTTCGCATAGTCTGGCTGACGACTTAAACAAAGCGCTTTTCGGGAGGCAACCCGAATCCTATATCCTTATTTTATTTTATTTAACAAAAAAAAATAAAATTTGAGATGCCGTAGGACAGGCGTAACTACGCCCCTTTGTGGCGTAATTACGCCTGTCAAATTTCAGAAAATTTAAAATGCCGTAGCTTAGGCGTAACTACGCCTGTTTTCGACGTAGTTACGCCTACCATTTTTTTTTAAAAAAAAAAATTTTCACAGCCGTAGGCGAGGCGTAATTACGCCTCTCAAGCGGCGTAATTACGCCTCGCGTATTTTTAGTCCTCTTCCCCTCAAATTTTTTAATTTCGATTTTTTCTCCTCAATCTCTCTTAATTATGCTATCCCACCTCTAAAGTCCATATTTTTATCGATTAATTGCAGGTTTTTGGAGTCTATTGGTGCAAGGAAGCAAGTTTAGGGGGGGTTGCATCAAAGTGGTCTAGCTTAGCCAACCAAATCAAAAATTCTTCATCTAAAGGTTGGGTCTATACTGATGCGGAGGTCCCTATCATCATCTTCTCACCATACCCATGAGCATGAGATGGGCGACGATTACTGACGATCGTCGTCACAGGTAGGTGTGTTGTCCCTTATTTTATATGTTGTATGGTACATTGAGGACAATGCACGATTTTAAGTTTGGGGGGTGTTTTTAAACATTGAAGATGTTTTGTTTCTGGATTCCTATGTGTGTTTTGTTTTGTGTTTTTTTTTTTAGTCATTTTTTGTTCTTTTTGTGTCATAAGTCATGATTTGAAGTAATTGTGAAGGCCGATGATGAAGAATTGAGCTTATTTGTGAAAAATTTTAAAATTTTTGTTCACTTTGCTCTTGAGTTTCTTACATATTCATGCACTAGAGACCATGACCATTTGACCAATTAAAGTTGATTTGAATGAACACAAATATGATATAGGCAATTTTTGACAATATTTTGGGCCTTTATTCATTGATAGAAATTTGCCATAGTAGCCCCTTTGAGCTTAAATGTAAAAGAATGAGGATTGAATTGTTGCAATATATTTATAATCCATTCAAATTTGTTTCTTATATTACCTTGGTTTTGAGATACCATTTGAGCACATTGGTCAAATCATATAAGTTATTTGTGAATTGAGAATAGTCTAGAACTTGCTTTAGTACCCTTTGAGGCGAAATACGGATGTTATGTGGCTTAGGAAGGATTTAGGCAATTTTTGATTCGTTTGAGCCTTTGGAAGCCACCAAATGACATCATTTTTATCCCTAGCTACCCTTTTGAGCTTATTGAAAATCGAATGGCATGTGCTTAGGCACATAATAACCTCCATTCGGCATCATTTCAAAATCCCACATCGACCACCTTGTTGAAAGCTTATACACTATTTTCTACCCTCAAGTGAGTAAGACCCGTATTGCACTTTAAAATTTCAAATATCCCCCATGTTCCTCATTAAAAAATAGAAAGGGGATAATAATGAAAAAAATGGCATGGATGCATAGAAAAATGTTGAAGAGGTGAAGAAAATAAGTGATTGAAAGAAAAACACATTGAGAAAAATAATGAGGTGAATGATGAGGCGGGAGAAAAAGAGGGTGAATTGAAAAGAAAAAAAAATGATGAATCATCACATAGCAGGAATCGAAATTGAGATGAGAGTGCACAACAATGTCATATTTCACTTTACTCTCTTGTTTTGAAATCTGATCTTTTTATTGAAGCCATGAGCCAAAGCCTAACGTTACAAGCCTATTAAGACCATTGACCGAGCCACATTCGTCTAATAACTAGTGGAGAAGGTTACGAATAGTAAGCTTATGGACACTCGAGAACACTTTGAATGCATATGGTTTTGACATTCACACACGCACATCTCATTATTTGATTTGACGCATTGTTCACCGTTTGTCAAAGTTATACTCCTTTTATGAACAATGCAATGAACCAATACCCTTGCAAAGTCCTA
>CAJQUN010002944.1:0-20360 GCA_907163345.1 Haberlea rhodopensis | reverse complement strand
GTGTTTATTATTTTCTTATTATAAAACAAAATAATAAAAAATTTGAAAAATTTTGAGCTCATAGTTAGTAATGAACGCCATGAATAGAATCACTGGCCCATGATGAATCCTAAGTGATGACATGCATGTTTTTTTAACATAGGTGAATGTTAACCTTGGAAACTTTGAACTCTAATGCAAAGTATGCTTTGACATAGTTGTTTTACATTTTGAGCACGATATTGTCGTGACTTGTGGAGTGTGCATAGCGTAGTAAAGATTGTGTGAACTTGTGTGATAATCTTAAGAAGTTTATGATACATGCTAGAACTCAACTACACGCTCTTTGAGGCGTATATCTAGACTACTTGCGAAATGAAAATGATATAGGAGTATTTGACGCGTTTGAGCCTTTCAAGCCTACCATGTAAATAAAAAATTAATCACTAGTACCCTTTTGAGCTTTAATGCAAAAAGAATGGTTGTTTGCTAATCATACAAACAACCACCATTCAATATTCTTTGACTAGCTTATCATCCTTCCCTAATGAGCCTAAACATGCTTTTAATCCATACCTTTGAAGGGAGTATGATGTGTTATATTCACATGCACTTATGAATTCATTGATCCATATGTTTTGAGCTTTTTGAAAAAAGAATGAGATGCATGAAAGAAAAGGGATGCCTTGAGAAAATAGATAAAAATATGACTCCAATGGAAGTCAAGGCAAATAGAAAACAAAGGAGTTAAACCTTGAAAAAAAAATGAACAAGGATTGAAAAAATCATACAATGAGATAAGTTTAATGTTCATACCATTGTACTCTGTGTTTTGATACACCTTACTCTTTCTTTCATAAGCCAATACCCAGGACAAGCTACAATCTAATAAAGACCTACTTGATTTATGTTTGCAAAGTGGCTAAGATAGTGGAGAAGAGTGTGCAAGTGAGCTTATACTTGTGTTAGTGTATACTTGAACTATTGTGAGTTTACATTTATTGGATCTATAAATTGTACATGACACTTGTTTATGACCACACACGCACGTTCGCTGCTTTGTTGAGTATGAGATGTCTAGGGATTTAACATGTTCCACTGTTAACTTTTCACCGCCTTTCATTGCGGCATGTTTAAAATGTTGTGAGTACAAAAGTGAGGACAAGTTAGTTTGTTATGAATCTATGAGCCCACAAAAATATTGTAGTTTTGTCTGATTTACTCGAGGTCGAGCAATGATTAAGTATGGGGGTTTGATGTGACTAGAATAAACACATCTATTGCGCTTAATTGTCTACGATTTGGTTGTTTTTGATGGTTAATTGGATACATATGTACCTAATCGTATATTTGTGTAAATGTAGGCGGGATCGAAGAAATCGAGCTAATAACGATGAATAAAGATCAAGAAAAGTGTTGGAGATGATAAGACTCAAGGTATACCAAGAAAATGCTTAAAATGTAATTTTTGAGTTGAGATCCATCGCCATGGAAGAATAATCGATCGCCTATGGACAGAAAATTGAGCAACAAAATTCACGCTACCGTGATCGATCGCTATAAAGGAGGCGATCGATCGCCAAAATGTACTGGAGCTCAGCGATCGATCGCCAAAACATTCTGCTTGAAAAAAATAAAGGGGCGATCGATCGCCAGTTTATAGAGATCGATTGCAGGGAGTCCGAGAAAAAAAGGAAACTTGATCTTGTCTTTGGAAGATTTTTACCTATCCTAGCATATTTCCTAGCCCTATAACCCGAAAACTAGCCTCATAACACTATTATTTAGACTCTTAGACATAAGAATAAAATTTTACTCTCCAATTTTGAAGAACAACTTGAAGAACTCAAGCACGAAGACGGAATTGACGAGCCGGAATCGTGTCATCTTTTAATAACTTCTTCCTTAGCTTTTGTTTAATGTTTTCTAGATTAATTTTGATTGTTTTAAATTCAATTATGAGTAACTAAACTTATATTCTTGGTTGAGGAAGACAAAACCATTGGAGTTTAATTTATTCATGATAATTTTGTTTTGAATGGTGATTTCGATTGAGTATCATAAGTTTTTCTATTCTTATCATGATTGTGTTGTTGGTTGTTAGACTAGCTACCTAATGATTTTTCATACAATCTAATGCTAAGTCTGATATCAAATTCGTAATTGTCTGATTATTGAAATTTGTGAAGCAACTAGGATTGATAATTCTCTGCTGTTGAGGTTATTAAATTCCTAGGGAAAACTTTTGACTAGATTAAACTTACATGTTGTTTATGTTGTTTAGCTTCACCAATCTTACTCTTTCGCATGCTATCATTGGTGTAAATCTCAACTGCTGTTGTTAAGGTTGATTAACTGATAAGGGTTAAGTTTGAATGTTGTTTTCGATTTAACTAAACATAAGGTGAGGTAGAGTTAAATCTTCAACTGTGAATATTCATACATAAAAATTACATATGTGAGAAAATCGATGAATGAATGAATGAATTTCAATGGTAAGTCGACCGAAACCAAGATCTCTCTTTACTTGATTAATTCCTATTATTTAATTCTTGCATCCTAGTTAATTTAGATAATTGACAATATCAAATCCCCTATTTCGATACTTGTTAGCATAAAAATACTCACTTCCTGTGGGATCGATCCCTACTTTCACTACTGCATTAATTTGTTAACTGAGAATGGTTAATTTGGGGTACACGATAAGCGCGACCAGTTTGCAAACTGTCTCAAACTCTGATTCGCTATCATCATCACTTTCTCTTCCTCCTCAAGTGAGGTCCGTATCGAAGTAGATTCCTCTGTTGTGCCTCGATTTCTCTCCTTCTCCATGCAAGGTCCTCTCGATCTCAGGAGCGGATTGCAAGTATTCTGGTCTTAATTATTGACCTGCACGCATGAACAAATCAGACAGCATGTAGAATAGTAAAAAAAAATGTAACGCTTTCTCTTTAAGGGTCTATTTTCTCTGATAACCCCCACTCAATCCAAAGATTGATAACAATAATGTAGTAGCATGAGTATGGCTCGATCCCACGAAGAGGTGTGGATATTTGTGTTAACGGAATAAAAAACAAAACAATAAAATAAAGATGTGGTTATGAGTGAATGAATAATAAAGGAATTAAAAACAAGGCTGTCAAACTATCAATTAAAAGATATCTTGGTTTCGGTCAACTTTACTTTGGAACTATGTATTCAATCATTGATTTTCAAAAAAAATATTAATTTTATTTGAATCTTTATAATTGGAGATTCAAACCATATCTCACCTTATGCCCAGTAAAATAGCACACGCGTTCTAAGTTAACCTTTACCGATCAATCAATCAAAACAACAGCATTAAGATTAATATTAACAATAGCCTTCAAAACTAGTGAGAATGATAAAGCTTAGACAATATAACCCACGCGTCTATATTTAATCTAGTCAAACGTTTTCCCTAAAAATTTACAACACCAACATCGGGAAATCGTCAATTTTAGTTGCTTCAAATGCCAGTCATTAGATTGTATGCAAAACTATTAAATGACCAATCTCATAATCAAACAAAACATCATATCAACAAATAATATAAAAACTCTTGATACACAATAAAAACCAATAATTAAGAACATAAATCTCATTTAAATCATAAATTCCTAGGTTTTGTTTTCCTCTACCAAGAATAAAAACTTAGCTACTCTTAACTTGATTAATAACAACAAAATTTAAACTAGAAAGCATAATAAAAACAAGACAAACTTTTATCGTCACTTGTCGAGGTTTGTCATGCAGACTATGGAAGAATTATGAAAACTAAGTCTAAACTAATTATATAATGTATGCAAGCTATGAAAAGGTATGTCCAAGTCTGATATTTTTGTGGGGTATAAATAGGAGGGGGCGAAAAGGTTAGAGTCAAAAAATTTTGGACTCGCCTACCGATCGACCGGTTCATGGGTAACGATCGATCGGTAGCTGTTAAATATTTTTTCAAGGTTCACACTTTACCGATCAATCAGACAAATTCTACCGGTCGATCGGTCGGTATCAAAAATTGTGGCTCAGTTACGCACTTCACCAATCGACCGGAACATTCCCACCGATCGATCGAACGGTCGTCATCAACTTCTCTTCGCCTTTTCGCATCCGTCTTCGATTCCTCTTGATTTCTAATCCATTTTTTTTTTATCAATTCATCGTTGTTACCTTTTTTTTTCGTTCCACCTAAGTTCAAACAAATATATGATTATGTAGCATATGTAGCAATTTAGCAATCAAAACATACCAAATTGTAGACAGTTAAATGCACTAAATGTGTCTATTTCTAGACACATCATCTGCGCACAGAAAACCTTTGATCGCGACCGGCGGCATTATAAAAGACGGACTATACATTTTGCTCAATGCAGAGTTACGTGGATTGGAGTCATAAAACAACACAATTGTACGCTGGGCACGATATGTTTTGAAAAATTTACACTTGGATTTGGCGCGGCGGAATTACATGGATTGGATGTTATAAACAACACAATTGTAAAGCTGGGCGCGAATGTTTTGAAAAATTTACACTTGGGTTTGGCGGGTACTGGTTTTGGTGGGAACATGAAGGTCAATGTTGTCATTTGTTTTCATATCCATGTCAATTGTGCAATAGTGGGTTAACAATACCTTAGGTGAGGAGGGATCCATTTTCAAGCCTCAACAATGGATATTACCGACGCTTCGAGAAAGATAGGTATTGCTAACTATGTCACCAAATGCTTGATTATAGCATAATCAAGGCCTAATCCCACTAACCAAACGAAGTCTATCAAAAGAGTGATCCAAAAATGGATTTGACCTAAAGTTTCGGGGTATGTCCGACCCAAGATTTTACCTACCCAATAGTAAAATCCTGCAAATAAATCAAAAACGGCTCCCATAGAAAGTACATAATGAAAATGTGCAACCGCATAATAAGTATGGTCTAAAATAATTTGAAGTCGTGGTCTCACACAAAATGTGTGGGATCCATACACCCAAGTGATTATGGACCATACCATGACTCTAGCATCGAAATTCCTAAGATTCAGATATTCTTTTTAAATACACATAGATATACTCGTCGGCTAATATTTGTCGACTGCACTCTATAATGAATTGCATTTGAATGAAAGTTATTTTTTCTACACATTTTGCAATGCACCAAGATTAATAGATTTGAAAAAAAATTGTAAATTTGATGGTTTGAATTTTAATAGGTATGCTTAACAGTCAATTAATGATTTATTATCAATCAATATTATATATAGGGGTGTTACTAGACGGAGTGGATCGGTTTCGAAACGGTTCCAACCTTTTTGGAACCGGAATAATCCGGTTAGATACCGGTTGGATTCCATTCCGAAGCTACCGGTTCCGAGTTAGAACCGGTTCTTCAAATTTAAATTTGTTTTTGATTGGAGGCAATTTTTTTGTTTGAACATTTAAAATCCTTCTCACACACCTACTTTTTGCGTCGATCACATGAAATTTTCAAAATATACATGGAACAAAAGAAAATAGCCCACTCTTGCCAAGAGGACATGTGCATATGAGACACTATTGCGAGAAGGTAATGATTCATTGGGGGGGGAATATTTTCGATTTTCATCTATAATTTGTACTTTACTAAGTAATGTTCTTTTCTCTTTAAACAACAAATGATGTGGGGAGTTATGATTTGTGGATTTCACTATATTTTCTGAATGATCATCTTTGATATCCACTTTCCCAATATGAAGTATAATCATCCCAACATTCAGCCCCTGAATGTGGTATTTACGGTTTACAGTTGCATTCCTACCAAATTAATTATAACTGCCTAATCTACGAGGTAGCCATATGGCTTGATTTCAGCAACCATGTGTTGGCAGCCGTGTAAGTGATTGAAGGGATTGATTGATAGATTAGTCGTGTAGGAATGAATTCAAGCAGTTAAGCACCCCTAGCCATTGGCCACGCTTTTACTTTTTTATTTATTTATTAATTTTAAAAAAAAGTTAACATGTTCCGATTCCAATCCGAAATGGAATAGGGTGGATAGAACCGGTACCATGAGAACCGATCCGAACCGATTCTGAACCAAGTTGAACATGTCAAGTTCCAAGCCAACACAGTCTGTTAAGCACCCTATTTATGTCTATAAAATCATTTTATGCTTCCTATTAGTCATTTTATTGAATTGATTAAAAATATAATTTTAAATATATCTACACTATTTATCAACATAGACTTATCTGAATTTAAAATTCTAATAATAATTACAAATATACATACTACATTGCGTATATTAATACAAAGAGATATATGAACATATAATATTTGCCTCGATCGATTCGTGGGGTTCGGTGACCAGCGCATCTATCCGATTCTACTCAAATAAGCTACAATAAATCGTGTTCTTAAAGTGCTCCGAGAGATTAGATCGAGTTTGGTAACAAACCAAGTGAAAGACAATCAAACTAACATACTCTAAATTGATTAAACAAAAGTAAATGTTGGTACTGTTTATTTAAATCGGAAGATTGAATCAGTTTAAACAAGCATTGATATAAGTTACACTTAAATAAAGAAAAATTGTATAACTTACCGAAACAGTTTATGAATTGTAAAGAGAACACAGCAAGAATCTGGAAAAATTTCTGGACGAGGCCACAGCTGTTGGGTTTCCGTACCCCGGTGCCAGATCCAAACGCAGCGAAAATAATACAATAAATAGATCTGACCCAGGGACGGATCGATCGCGCCTGATTCATATATTAGCATGCATAACTCTAATATAATGCACGAAATGAATTATCGATAACAGCGAAATCAATCTGTATGCTGTGATCCTCGAGTCCAACCAACCTGACCAAATCTACAAGCCGGCATCAGTGCGAGTGTGATGACGGCTTATGAGAGTGTATTGAATGGTGTATCTAACCCTAGAGTGAACCTTATATTTATAGTGTTTATGAGACAGCTAATTGGGCTAGGGTTCATAAAGCTCATCGGGTCAACGTTTGGCTTGCTGGGTATTTTATGTTAACAATCTCCCACTTGCCCAAAAGCCAACACAAAACAATAAAGTCATAATCCAAGTAAGTCAATCCAATTGAACAACTTGATGTACAACCATTGTACATAATTATGAGACATAAATATATCAAATGATTTAATTTTAGAACTTCCTTATAGTTGAAACACTTTCAAATATAGAAACTCCACAAGAATGAGGAGCTTTCAAAATTTAAATTCATCTATACTAAATCACTCAATTTGAGCACTTAACCTTTAAGTCTCAATTCTTATCGATAGATCGGCGGCCGGTTGATTGTGACCCAGCGAGGCTCAAGTGTATGATAGCATTAGGATCACAACCTTTGTGATTTTAGAAGTCAAACAACTTCTTTGGTTTACCCTGAATTACCCATTGTCAATTAAACTCCTTTATAGACAATGACTGAAATATAATTCCAGCAACAACCTACCGATCGTGGGTAGCTCCTAGCATCTGCGCTTCATGAAGACCTAAATACAAATTACTAGCAACATACGAGAACCTGTCAGCCATAGTTAGCGTGCAGTACATTCATTTCACTCAATATGTCCCGATTGAATCAAGGGCATTGGTTGATCGAGACCCATTATGATTTCAATAACTATGTATTTGTTTTACGTTATATGATTCCTTGTGTGCGTATATGAAAAACTCTTTTTTCACAAGCACTACCCACTCTGGCCAGAGATTCCTCGAATCATATATAGAAAAACACATAGGACATCCTGGTTCATCATGACCAGTGGTGAATCCCCAACGACAATCATAGGCATATGACAGCATCACTGAATACCCAAAATAATGACTTTATGACCCACATGTGATCAGTCATTAAATCAAAGTACACATCTATCTATCAAGACCTCAATGACGCCTCGGGTCATGAGGAGTAATGGTGCACAACTATGACTAGAAATTCTATACTCGACAAATGGTAACCACTTATAGAATTCTAAGTAGGGTCGTTCAGTGAACTCATTCCTAACGAGCACATATTCATGTGTGATGACTTCTCCAAGCCAACACCGATGAAACGCGCGGCACTACACTAGACACATCATGAATACAAGTCTCTAACGAGCATATATCGATATCTCATTCTCGAAGACTCATCGACCAGGAACATTTAGAAATTACAGTCGAGAATTTATTTCATGGTCACCATCATATGCGTAACCACATTCTATGGACTATAGCAATCGCATGGACTTCATCACTGCATCAAGATGCATGGGTAAACAGATGAAGAAGTGTCATATATTAATATTCAATCAAAGATTTGTCATAATAAGATTATAAGTACAATTAATCAACTATTGATTTACTTAATCACATATGACAACAACATCTTTCACTTTCCCAAAGCCAACTACTCATGTGTCTCAAGACCATCTTCCCAAGATGTCTGTCAGACACCAATCGTGGTAAAGGCTTTGTCAGTGGATTCACTATATTTTTCTGTTGAAGCGATTCTCTCGATAATAATATCGTGTCTACCATATCTCTCATTAGATGGTATTTTCTCAATATATATTTGGATTCTAATGAGATCTTGGCTATTCATAATAGCTCAAATATTGTCACAGTACCAGGGACCATGTCAACCACACTAGAAATTACACCCAACTATTGTATGAAATTTCATATCCAAACTGCCTCTTTGCTGCATCGTATACTGCGATATATTCAGCTTCAATGGTGGAATCCAATGTGGTGTCTTGCTTGGAAACTTTCCAAGAGACATCACCATCATTGAGCTTAAATACAAATCCGAACATCGATAAGGTATCATCTACATCCGATTGAAAAATCAGCATCAGCTTAGCCTTCAACTTTTATTTCTCCACTTACAGATCCAAAAACCATGAACATGACATAAGTTCTTCATAAGAACTTGAGGATTATTTTCACAGTTTTCCAGTGACCTTCACCGGGATCTGTTTGATGTATGCCCATTAGTCTAAGAGCATACATCATGCCAAGTACATAACATAGCATACATTATGCTATTAAAAAATCGAAACATAAGGTACCAATGTCATCTTTTCACTCTCCTCATCAATCTTAAGACCCATTGACTCGAGAGATGATTACTATGACATATTATGAAGTAACTCATTTTTCGATATTCCATGCTAAACCATTTTCGCATAGTGTTTATGCACATACATTGAGAGACATCAAGCATCCTATAAATCTATCTCTATAGATCCTTATGCCAAGCACGCAGGACGCTTCTCCCAATCTTTCACGGAGAAAATAGTAGAAATTAGATAAACATGCTTTAATTGATTAATCAAATACCATTCACAATGAGCATGATAAAATCGACTTAAAGCATTACAAATATAACCGCGCTCCCACTAACCCCTTTGTACACACATGTCACTTCCGAATTTTTAACAAAACCAATTTGATGATGTTATCAAAACGGAAGTTCGAACTTAGGGATGCCTTCTTAGGCCCATAAATGGACCTCTGGAGTTTGCAAACCTTTTGCTCACTACCAATGGTTGTGAAGCCCTATGGCTGCCTTGTATAAAAGTCTTCACATCCATCTGTTATATCTCATAGTCATAATATGAAGATATAGCTACTAAAATTCGAATAGACTTTAGCATCATAACCGATGAAATATTTCTCATAAACAACTCTTTGCCTATGAGAATAACTGTTTCTCACCAGTCAAGCTTTGAAGGACACTACCTTCCCATCCACTCCAAGCTTTCACTTGTAGATCCATTTGCAGCCAATGGGAACAATTCCAAAGAGGATCTACTAAGGTCCATACCTTATTAGAGTATATGGAGTCTATTTCAAATTTCATAGCATCTTGCCAATATCCCGAAACGATGTCCAACATCGCCTTCTTGAAAGTCCTAGGATCACATCCATGGTCAAAATCATTTTGACTACTTTCTAGGAGTAAATTCAATTTATCGGGAGTTCTTGAAACACTTTTAGATCTTCTTGGTATGTGTAGTTCAAAGGTTATGATTGACTCAATTAATTTCACTGTTTTCACTTTTCTACTGGTTTGTGGTTCTTGAACCCTTTCAAGTTAAATTATATTGTAATTCCTTTCTAATAGAAAAATTTCTCTAGAAAGACTTCACTTGCAAAACAAACACTTTGTCTCCAATTGATAATATAAATTTCTACAAAATAACATAAGATGGATCAACTATCCAACTTATCTCCCGCTGGTTGCTTCACATAAGCAGAACAATCTCAAATCTATATTTGGATTATTTTTCAGTCCATAGCATATATGGAGTTTTCGTCATTGTATTGTTATGAATTATGCTCAACAAATATGTAACTCTAGAGAGTTACTCAGAGAGAATCACATTCTCTTTAAGATAACTCAACATCCTCTTGCACTAACATTTAGTGCTCCACATACGTCCATATGAATTAAATTCAATGGGCATCAGCACATGCTAAATATATGTGGGATTTAAGTTATCATTATTTTATATTCTTTGAACATAATCATACTAATCGTTTATAAGTTCACCAGATTCAGTAAAACATGCATTCTTAAAATACTGCAAATCACATTCGCATATTAAAAGAATATCATTCTCTATCAAAATAAGAACAATGTTCATGATTAAATTTAGAACAAATAAATAATTGCTCAAACCAGTTCCTAACCAGTTCAAGATTTTATATTAAATAAATGTTTCAAGCCTTTGTAACAACTCTTGCTACAATGCTTAGCCTCATGTAGATTTCACCTTCCTAGGGTTCTCTACTTCTTCTCAACATCCGCAACTTTGCAAAGATGTGAGAAATTGATATCATATACACATTAATTTTTATAAAATACACCATTTCCAGAACGCTTCTGGTCTAGGTATTCCTTACAGTTTTGTGACAGTGACCAGCGGTGAAAACATAGATGCCTATCCTTACTTAGTTGCTACTATATCCATTTTCGTCTTTTGAGGTTGGGAACCATTTCCCTTCATCTTCTTTATCCTTGAACTCTTCCTACTATTGGTAGAAGATTCGACAAGAAGAACACGTTTCTCCTTTTGAATCAAGGACTCATAAGTTTCCAACATTTTGAATATAAGATCAAATCTACAGTCAGTTAATGAGGTACTGACACATTCAGATTTTCCAATTTCTCAAGAAGATATATTTTTCTTACACCATGCTCATAGACCGAAGCCCCATCTTGCATGTGAAATGAAAATAGCTCTTTTGAAGTCGCGAGTCTCAGTAATCGTGTCCGTTCACCAAACAACATTTGTAGGTGTTGGAAAATATCAGCAGTGTGAGCGAGCTTCTCATATCTGTTGAAACTCATTGGTGACATTGATGCTATCATATATCACATAGCCGAGAGATCATTGTCCCACCACTTCTCAAGTGTGGCGATCTCTTCATAAGACGAACCGGGAGACACTTCAACATGAGGCTCCCACCAGGGGTATATAGTAACTTTTTAGAAGCAAGCATTATTTTAAAATTAATAGCCAATCAGAATTTGTAGTTAATTTGTTTATATTGAGACTTGATATAATCGGATTCACGGCAATCACAATACTGAGAATAAACAGAAAATGTATGCAAACCGTTTGATTATTAATTAATTCAAAAACTATGGACTTTAGTTATTGAATGCTCCCACTAAATTTTTCGAATTCGTCACCCTCATGACAAATGAACGGAAAATCGTATTTACTTAGTGGGCTTGGAGTTCAACTAGCTCATGATAGCCCCGGGCGAGGGTCCAGCCGACCTCATGATTCTAAAGGTAACTCACAATTGCATCATATGCAACCCCCAAGATATTCGTCTCGTGATTGGCATAACCCTACGGAGGCAGGCCAATTATGTCTTCTCACGTCAAACTAACCCATCCCACGGATGGTAATGTCTGCCAATAAGACCCCACGAGGGTGAGTAATCTTAAAGGTTAACAGAACCCTATCATTAATTAAGTGGCAGTTAAACGCACAGCTTTCACATGCTAGATGCCCCTACGACGGTGAGAAAAGACACCTGACACGAGTAGCGTCTCATGGCTTAACTGTTGATGGAAGACAGGAAGCAACAAACTCTTTTGAGTTCCCCTTCACAATTTGATATTAAAAATTTGAATCATATTCAAAAGAGGGATTTAACATTATTTAAAATCTCATCAAGTGCTTGTTTGTTTGTTTGTCGGATTCATGCAACTATGTTTTATTCATGCAACGTCAATTGTACTAATAAAACAAACAAACAAACATTTATCATACATCACATGCATAATAAAAATAAATAAGGACGATTGCGGCCTTTTCCTAATTGATCCACGTGAGCTATATGTGGATCACAAGTCTGTCTAAGGTGATGTAGGTATGCAATGCAATCCTATTACATTTTTGCTTCCATTATACATGTCTTGATTCTTGATGCTCCGTCTTCAATCTCGATCTCCCACTAATTCTAAAGATTTTACATTTAAATCGTGCAAACAAGAGAATATGGATACAAATCCGGGGTGGGATACATCAAAAAATAGAGATAGCAGCCTCGCAGGCCTGTTAACCAAAATCACAATAATAATGAAACAATAAAAACCTAAACATTCACCTAAACACATTGGTCAAGCCCGTAATCATTCATCATGCGATCACAACATATGTAATTAAACATTAAACTAACCAGTTACATCATATGTGATTGGACTAATCACATCACATGTAACTAGACCACAATAATTAATTTATTCTATCGTTGCCCACTAATCGCATCATTAATTAAAAATAAAATTAATAAATTAAATAAAACCATTTATTTAATTTCTAATTAATTAAATTTCAATTAATTGGTAAAAATCACTATTTTACCTATTAATCATATTAATCAAAAATTAAAATTAACAAAATAAATGAAACACTTTCATTTATTTTCTAATTAATTAAATTATCAATTAATTGGTAAAATAACTATTTTACCTCAAATCATAATATTAGCTAAAAATAATTTAAAAATTAAATGAAACATTTTCATTCAATTTTCAATTAATTAAATTTTCAACTAATTGTAAAATCTCCATTTTTTACCACTTAATAAATTAAAAATCACATTTTAATAAATTAAGTATTATGATTTATTATTCCAAAAATAATACCCGGATAAAACATCTAAAATGACATAAAATAATTATGGACTCCAAACAATTTGGATCCAAAATTAGAAAATCAATTTCAACCCAAAATACACTATTTTCGGATTTAATAAAAATAAATTTTGTTTTTTAAAAAAAAAATTATAGTTAAAAAAAAAAGATTTTGGGCATTTAACCCTAAGACCAACACCCAGCTTCTTCATCAAGTTGCAGACAGCAGCGCCGCCTCACCTAAACCTTTTCTTCTCAAATGCAGCCACGCCTCCTATTGCATGCGGCGGCGCTGTATCACCATCGTCCTCCGGCCATAGTCACCAGAGATCGCCGTACCGGCGAAACGCATGAGCCGCAGCAACCATTGTTGCTCCGTGCGTTCGCTTTTGCAGCACCGGGCGCGAGACAGCATGGTGCAGAGGCAAAGACAGAGTCTTCGCCGCTCGCGCCGTCGATCTATCTTCAGCGTGCTGCGGCGGAGACCGGAGTCCTGCCGTTCACGCCGTCAATCTATCGGTGGGACAATGGAAATGTGACAACCGCTGGTCGGATGATCATATCTTCGCTGCAACGGAAATATTTTCCAATATAGATGATGGCTTATTTCTATGTTTTTACAGATTTTAAACTTTCTGACAAACACGATTAGTAATTGTTGGAAACGATCTAATAAATTAATTATTGAATACATGAATAAAAGCTCAACCTGGCTCTGATATCACTGTTGGGTTTCCAAACCCCGGCGCCAGATCCAAACGCAGCAGAAATAATACGATAAACAGATCTGACCCAGAGACGGATCGATCGCGCTTGATTCATATATTAGCATGCATAAATCGAATATAATGTACGAAAGGAATTACCGATAACAGCAAAATCAATCTGATGCTGTGATCCTCGAGTCCAACCAACCTGACCAAATCGATAAGCCCGACATCAGTGCTAGCGTGATGACGGCTTATGAGAGTTATTGAATGGTGTATCTAACCCTAGAGTGAACCTTATATTTATAGTGTTTATGACAGATAATTAGGTTAGGGCTCATAAAGCCAATTGGGCCAACGTTTGGCTTGCTGAGTATTTTATGCTAACAACATTAAGCTGTGTGCCCGTAAACTCAAATTTGTCCGCCTTAGCTTCTGGCCTCCTGGACAAGTAAGTTCCAAGGTACAACATCCAATCACCTCTATTCGGATTGAAGCAAAACTCCGAGCAGACTCCTTCGAACACTAACAGTGTGCAGTACTCTCAAAGCAGAATGCTATATGTATGTATGAAAATTTTCGGAATGAAAAAAACATATGGCTGAACAGCTTATATATCTGAGCAACAGACCACTCCAAATGTTTCAGAAATTAAGTGTAAAGTTTAATGGGGTAGATGAAAGTTTCAACACTTAACATCAGATTAATATGGATTTAAGTCTCACACTTAAATCTGACATCAATTATGCAGGTAGGTAAAAAGTCTCAAACTTAATACCCAGCAGAATATGAAAAGTCAGGTGGATGAAAAGTCATTTCAGAAATCCGAGTAGTAAAAAGATAGGGCTGCCTTCACGGTAGCGACGCGGCGCAGCGACCCGAGACGAGACAAGCGGAGCGGACCGACATACGACGCGCGAATGTCACCCATCTTTTCTACTTAACTACACTATATTGATTTGTATCTCATTATAAACAAACCATAAGTGTCTCATTTTCTCAATGTGGGATTTCTTTAGCCTAATTGACTATTCATTATTAACTTACCATAATTTTATTCTCATTAACAAAATTAATAATAATTATTGGGCTTTTATCAATTAAACCCAATATTATTATTATTAATCCCAACAATCCCCCACATTAATGCAATCTGGCGAAAAAATTACACAATGCACCTAGATAAAGATTTGAGAGTACTTTGAGAATCCACTGCATCCGGATAGGTGGTGGTTAACCTTGAACCTTCCTTAGTAAAGTATCATCGGATATACTTGTCAACCAGTGGACGTGATGCCTTGAACTGTTCGACGTTTTATGTAAAACAAGACAACAATACTCACACAGCTTCATCTCCACACTATTATAAGTTCTTTCGTTGTTGTCCATTTTGGCCCTAGACTGCCTTGGATGTTTCATCGAATGCTCTAGAGATTTAGCCCTCAGGTCATCTCATAGAAGCGGCCCTTTCACATTAGATATATGTGATTTCTCCTAGAGAGTATCCTGTCATACCCCACTTTAATATCTCGAGATAGAAGAATCATATATAGCATGAGCTCAGCCTTCCCAAATGCAGGTTTATCACTCTGTCATCACAGGAATAGGTAATGAACTCAATTTCCGGAGTGATTTGTTCGATCCCCCCCCCCCCCCCCCCCCCCCCCCCCACAATTTGGTTTTCCCATTGAACCTGTAAATTGGACTTTACAATTCAGGTTGGGTTGCCATCATGGTTGGAAATCAATTTCATGGGCTTCAACCACATTCCCCTCGATGAAATCTCTACTCGGTATCTCGTTAGACCTTTCGTAAATGGGTTCGCAATGTTTTCTTTAGATTCACATAATCTAAAGAAATAACACCGTTTTTCAGTAGATTTCTCACGGATTTATGTCTCCGACGTTATGTCTAGATTTCTCATTATACACATTGTTTTGTGCTCTTCCCGTAGCTGACTGACTATCACAGTGCACGCTAATGGGTGGCACAGGTTTTGACCACATTGGAATGTCCTCCAAGAAACTCCGAAGCCAATCAGCTTCTTTTGCTGCAAGATCTAAAGCTATGAACTCAGATTTCATAGTTGATCTAGCAATGCATGTCTGCATGATTTCCACGAGACAGCTGTACCTTCAATTATAAAGATATATCCACTCATGGACTTTATATTCTTGGAGTCCGAAATCCAATTCGCATCTGAGTACCCTTCAATTACTGCTGGATATCTTGTATAATGTAGTCCGTAGTTAGTAGTGTATCTTAGATATCTAAGAACTCAAACTACTGCCTTTCAGTGCTCATAACTGGGATTACTCGTATATCTGTTCAATCTATTGACTGAGTTAGCTATATCAGGTCTAGTGCAGTCCATGAGGTACATTAGACTGCCTGTGACCCTAGAGTACTCAAGTTGTTGCACACCTTCTCCGCGATTCTTGCAAAGATTGACACCACCTCCATAGGTGTTCTCGCGATGATATTTTTTCCCTTGTCAACTTGTCAATTATTTTATCGACATAATGACTCTGGGAAAGAGAATATCCATCTTCATGTTTGTTGATCTTCATCCCAAGAATCACATCTGCAAGACCTAGGTCTTTCATCTCAAAATTTCGTGACAACATTTTCTTGGTAATTTTGATGTTATTGTTATTACCAACAATTATCATGTCATCTACGTAGAGACATACTATCACATAGTTTGTATTGTCTCCTTTAATGTAGACACATCTATCGCATTGGTTTGTTTTAAACCCATTTGAAAGCATGACGCTATCAAATTTTTCGTGCCATTGTTTAGGTGCTTGTTTTAATCCATACAAGGATTTCACAAGTCTACACACCTTCGTTTATTTACCTGGAACTACAAACCCTTCAGGTTGGTCCATGTAAACCTCCTATTCTAACTCTCCATTTTGAAAAGCCGTTTTTACATCCATTTGATGGATCTCTAGATTATATAATGCAGCAAATGCAATTATTAACCTTATCGACGTTTTCCTGGATACATGAGCGTATGTGTCGAAATAATCAACACCTTCAGTTTGTCTGTAGCCTTTGACTACAAGTCTACCCTTGTACTTATCTACCATACCATCAATTCATCTTCCTCTTGAAGATCCATTTGTGGCCTAGTGGCTTACAACCTGCAGGAAGATCCACTAGTTCCCAAGTATGATTATGTAAGATAGATTCTATCTCACTGTTCACCGCTTCTTTCTAAAGATCAAAGTCTGCTGAAGACATTGCTTCCTTGAAAGTAGTCTGATTCTTTTCCAACAAGTATGTTAGGAAATCCGAGCTAAAAGACTTCTCTTTTCTAGCTCTTTTGCTTCGTCTAGGTGATTCTATATTCTCTTGAGATCTTTATCCCTCATATATCTCTCATCATTGGTTTCAGTCAATGTCTGAGTTTTATGTGGAAAGATTTCCTCAAATAATGAAGCATCCCTAGCCTCAATGATAGTATTTACATGCATTTCTGCATTATGTGACTTGTGTACTAGAAAACGATAGGCACTACTATCTTGCGCATATCCGATAAATATACAATCCAGTGTCTTAGGTCTTATCCTAGTCCATTTAGGAGGAGGAATTGATACCTTTGCTAGACAGCCCCAAACCCTTAAAAACTTGTAGCTAGGTGTGTGCGACCTTTCCACAATTCATAAGGTGTTTTATTCAACTTTTTATGTGGTACTCTGTTTAGCACATAGTTGGCGGAAAGCAGAGCTTCTCCCCATAAACTTCGAGGTAAGTCAGAACTTATAAGCATTGCATTCATAATTTCATTAAGCGTTCTATTCTTCCTTTCAGCAATACCATTTTGCTCGGGAGAATAAGGCCTAGTGGTTTGATGAATAATGCCACTCTGCGCACATATTTGTGCAAATGATGACTCATATTCACCGCCTCGATCACTTTGAAGAATTTTAATCTTTTTATCAAGTTGATTCTCAACTTCATCATTATATTGAATGAACATATCAGTTGCTTCGTCTTTACTTCTCATTAAGTAGACATAACAATATCTTATACAATCATCGATAAATGTTATGAAATAATTTTTACCGTCTCTAGATTGTACATACTTTAGATCGCATACATCCGTATGGATCAAGTTTAACGGTTCGATGCTTCGCTCAATTGAGTGAAATGAAGACTTGGTTAATTTGGCCTCTACACAAATCTCACACTTGTGTTTATGATTGATGTTAAATTTAGGTAATAGATTAAGAGACATTAGCCTTTGTAAGGACTTATAATTCACGTCCTAATCTACAATGCCACAAATGTAAAGACTCACAAGAATAATCAAACTTTAAGTTTTATTAGCCACATTGGCAACAATCAATACATTATTATTGCTTGTGCTAGCCTCATTTGCTGCATTAACATCAACCTAAACCTCTACACTAGACTTAGCCTTAGGAGCTAAAGTCATTACACTCATCTTGAAGTGGTTATTGGCCAAGTAGCCTTTGCCCACAAACATACCGCCCTTGGACAGAATGACTTTGTCGGATTCAAACACGAGCTGTGATACCTGGGGATTAATGGTGTTAATCCCGGTGTGGTAATGATCCTTAATGGTTTTTAATTGTGTTTTAATTGTGGTTTTGGGACTCTCGGAGATTTTAAATCCTATTATTGGAGTTGTTGGGTTCGAGGGATGAGATTGTATTCTCGTCGTGGTGTTAACCTTGGAATTTGGTCTTTGGTGGGTTTGGGGTCGGGAGTACTTCGTACTGGGGCAGATAATGGAAATAGAGATTGGGGAGGTGATTTTTGAAAACAGATGATTTTTAATGAGTCATGATGTATTTGTGAAGGGATTGGTATTTTCGAGTTTTGATGTTATATATACAAGTGGACTCGGTATTCCGTCATTTTAGCACGGAACCTCTCTCTCTCTCCCTCTCTCTTCGCTCAAACCCTCCCCCACCATTTCCCCTCTTTTGCTCTTGGAAGCAAAATCGATGGTAGCTTGGCTCGGAGGCCGATTTCTCGAAGATGATCAGGTATTAGTCTCCCCCTCGTCATTGTCTTCGATTTGGTAGTAGTATTGTTGTTTTTGGTTGAGTATTAATGTTAGATTTGGGTTTGTGGATTTGGGTAAAAATCTTAAAGTTTGTTATTGGATTTTTTATTGAGTTTTAAGGGTGTATTTGAGGTGTTAAAGACGTATGGGGTGTTGGTTTTGAGTTGGGTGTGAAAAACACCATGGAAGCTCGAATTTTCTGAAAATCGCAGGTGGCGATCGATCGCTGAGGAGAGGCGATCGATCGCGATGAGCAGTTCAATTTTTGAAGGCGATGAACAGTGCAGGCGATCGATCGCGTGGTCTAGGCGATCGATCGTGAGCAGGTTGGCGATCGATCACGAGTGGTAGCGCGATCGATCGCGAGTAAGCGATTTTTGGCCACTGGTTGGAGGCGATTGATCGCGATGTTTTAGGCGATCGATCGCCGCTTGCAGGATGTTATTTTTTTGGAATTTTGGAAAAATGTCGGGATTTTGGAATCGAGGTTTAAGTGGCCCATTTTCCGGGCAATGTCTACATTCCAATGTGAATGCTATACTTTTAAATGGATTGGTTGGAGCCAAAGTTTATAAAATGAAATTCTCGGTTGGATTTTGGCTATCTTTAAACTGGTAAAATGGAATATTTTGGGTATTTTGCATGCTTAGCTGGGGGCTTTTATTTTGATAATCGTAATGGATTGACGATACGTTTGGGGGTTATGAACGTGCTTGGGCACGTAGTTGCATGCTTGTGTTTAATTGTGAACTATTTATGTGTTAGCACATAATTCATGGGGGTCGTGGGACTCAGGCGATGTCGGACTCGAACTACAGAAGTATAAGGTACGTATGACGTACGAGCATAGCCTATTATAATGTTGCAACTGTAAAATGCATGGTATGTGGTAGTTGCATTAAATGGACATTGAAATACGTGGTATGTAGTATTTGCAATAAATGGATGTTGAAATGCATGGTACATGGTACTTGCTATAGATGGATAGTGACATGCATGGTAAATAGTAATTGCGCTAAAGGGAACCATACGGTGCCGCTATTAAGCGAGCAATGATTTGGGATGTTGTCGCCGTTGAGCGACCATCGGTTATGATGCCGCTATTGTTGAGTGTGCGTGGGGTTTGAAATGCCGCTATTGTGGAGGAGCGAGCAATGAAATAGGAACATGGAATCATTGGTTAGATATATGTGATATCTACGGTCTTTTATATAATGATTTTACCCTATTGATTATGGAACTGGCATAATAGAAATGGTATTAGTTAATCTATGTGACGATTAACTGACTTTGGGAATTTGATGAGTTTGGTATTTTGAGAACAGGGACAACACAGGGGATCCCGGATGAGGATGATACCATCCAGGAGTATCATTAAATTCATGGCATTTACATTTTGTAAATTATGAACTGCAATATTATGATTATTGGATGGTGGTATTGGTATGCTCACCCCGT
>CAJQUN010002943.1:0-20366 GCA_907163345.1 Haberlea rhodopensis | reverse complement strand
CACGTGGCGTGTTCGATGGTGGCAGTGTCCTAGACGTGCTTGACACTGCACCGAGTGATTTTAGAGTGTCCATGCATCATAGCTGCAGAGTGTCCAAAGAAGTAAATAGTAAGCAGAACTTAATTATTGCTTTGGAAAAAAACTAAATTAAGAGTGAGAGTAGCGGAAATCAGCAATTTTATAATTATGAAGTGAACTTTAAAATAACCACCTGACACCTCAAGCAAGTTTACAAAAGCTTAGACCAATAAAAATTAAGTTTCCCATAAAACCAAACTATCTGAATTGCATTTTGAGGGGGTGCATAATCAAGGAACAAGAAGAAATATTCATAGAAGTTCTTGTTTCTATCTCGCAATGAAATGATCAAAATTTCGGCATATAAAGAATATACTTGATGCTAATTAATATGCAGGCTGTAGCAGTCAAAGAACAAGTACCTGATTCACGAACGTTCTCTGGAAGGGGCTTTTATCATCATTTAACTGTCATTCACATCAACACTACTGAGTGCATTGGATAAATATAAGTCGAACACATAAGTTAATAAAATATGCCCTAAGCTTACACAATATATCTATCAAATGATTAAAAGACATCAAAGTTAGCAGAATGTCGACAAAATAGCACCCAAAAGCATTCTTATATCCATACACCATAAAGATCTTGGTGTAAAATGATACAAAGTCAAAAGTCATATAAAATGATACTAAAAGTCAGTTTATGAAAAGTCTGAACAGGTTTTGGCATAATTTATTCCCACAGTTAAAACACAATGTACTCCAGTCATGTGCATATCAATAACAAGCATAGTAGATTAAACGGAAGGAACAAAACCATGAAATTTTTAGGAAGGATCCTTTCAAACTCAAAAAAAACAATTGAGTTCTAAAATTAGAGCAATTGTTCAGCAGCATCTAGTTTTATGTGCGTGTTCTCCTAACACATACAATATCTAAAAGCAAATTCCAACCACAAAGCATTTTATCATAAGATTTAGCTAATACTGAAGAGCCAATCCTTATCGCATAGCGATTTTCTCCTCCTTTTTATGGCAGTTTATGTGACATACAGAGTGTGTTATTCCCGATGTGCAGCAACCATTGGATCCTCTAGGACTCATAAATTCATGTGGCCCCCCCGCTTGTTTGGAGGAACCAATGATTGTTCCGCCGGAAGTATCACTATTTTGTGTCAAAAACAAACACTACTATATTATTAACATGGTACTTCATTGAGACCTCCTCACATGTAGGGCATCCTAATAATGGATCCTGATCAAATATGACCTTCAAGACTTAGCCTCATCGCTGAAACAGCGTGTTTTTCTTTTCTTTTCAGGTAATGTCTCTAGAGTCAATCATAAATACTATTATTCCATACAAGGCATTCCAGAAAAAAATCCCCAAAGATAAAAAGAGAACATTTCTTTTCTTTTCTTTTCTTGGTCCTCGCTTAAATTTAACTTAAGTCAAAAGGATAGGACTTGAAAGTAAACCAAACTTAAATTTATTCATGGAAACTTTCAATCCATAGATTGATTTTCTTTCACCAAAATATGTTTTAGAAGAACCAATGTTATGATCATTCCTTAGAAGTGAGAACTAAACTAAATCATTGATAGTGATACAATTTTAATATAATCACTTACAACAAAAAGATAAAAATGAAAGACCAATATCACCACACTAACAACGCGCTACCACTTCCATAGCAATAGGATTAATAATAACGACACTCTTACAACTCTCACTAATCTACAGAATGAAACATAAAAATCAACAGTTTCACAAGCATATTGATATTAACCGAAATTATACAACTCTTTTAGACCTTAACTTGACACCAACAAAGAATTGAATCAGAACATAGAATAGTAAGAACATAAATAGTTTGACTGACAATCACTCAATCAAGCTTCACGTAAAATTCACACGCATGTATTGAAAGAGAGAGATCTGAAAGTACATCTCGGAATTGGAGGAGACCGAGTTGACCAAGATAAGAGACAGCGCGGTGCGCCGACTCAACGGGGATAATGAGCTGCACGTACGTCATTTGCTCCGACCGCATCAGATCCATGGCTGGTAAATTATCTATGTATTCCATTTCATCAACCGAAAATACACGACCTTATTCGATATTATTCGGATCACAATCACACACTTTCCCCAACTCTACAGATCTGAATTCGATCAAATTAATGAGAATCAGCAGGCGGATTCCTTAAAGAGAAGCTTTGCTGCATGTGGAATGGCTCAAATTGTGTGTAATATGTTCGCAGCAACTATACGGCGGCGGTGGCGGTGGTGATGACAACTGCCACGGGGGAATCTAGTGTCGTTTTCTGTGCTCTTGGCGGAAACGAGCGAAAAGGAAGCCGCACTGCAAACACGAATGATATTGCATCAATTTGGTATATGTTCAGGCTTTTATTTTCACTTTATACACAATTAACTTGCTGAGTAACCCACAGATCTATTACAACGAAGTAAACAATCAGAACTTTCGTATTCAACCATAACTTAATTTAGTTAGAAAATTAAAAATAAAATATTATATATATTAAATTAATAATAAATCAATTATTTGCAAAAAAATGTGGTAGACAAAATTTTGAATATAATATAAAAATTGATAATCTAATATCATTAATATGTGTAAAGGTTGAGCTCATCGGTCTTGTCGGGATGGATAAAAAACCATATCTTCTTTGGACAGACTCGAGTTCGAGCCGCGCTTGACGCATAAAAATTGATTTAGCCACTCCCCCACTAAAAAAAACATGTGTAAAGATAAAAACAAATATGATTAAAATTAATAAAAATGTGTATGGATCTAACTATGTATCATCTTGAATATAAAGTAATATTAAGAAATTCCCAATGTTAGATCAAGTGTTTCTAGTGACTTACTTATAACAATATTGGCGGAAGAACAAAATTTTTGACATGACTGACAAGTTAAAACGATATCATGTCTTCCAAAATAATTTATCGAAACAATAAACTGCATATTTTATTACTAATATCACTGTGAATGTGTCTTATTTTTTCATGGGTAAATAAAAAATATATATTAGTCAGAAATAGAGTATAAATATACTAGGTATATTCCGACAGATACAAATATCAAGTGACAATCAACTCAGCATGAAGTTATTAGTTAGCTTGTATGAGAACATAAATGCATATAATATAGCATGGATCCTTAAGGTAAAGGATAAGAGGAGCTTGCGTGGCGAACTTAAATCCCTTGAGACCAAGAAGTGATCGTGAAAACCATCATATTGAGGATTTATCACAAAAAAGATACACTTTGTCGGGGATCACTAAATCCATTGTTTTCTTTACTACTTCGATTTACTTCTAGTTGTATTTATTTACTATGATTAATCGATTGATCAAAGACTCTTCCGTTACACAAACTCAAAATCTTATGAATCATTATGAAAATACTAAGAAGCCATATAACAAACCTAACCCCATCTTACGTTCCATCTTAGATTCCCAAACATCCCTTGTGGAACCTAAAATTCAGTGGCAACGTGTGATATCAAATCTTTGAAAATGAGAGCTATAGCCCAAAGACACTTTAAGCGGAGATGCAGAGTGACAAAAGAACCACAAACATATACTGACCGACAAAAGAACCACAAACATATATTGGCATTTAATTTTTATAATTGTTGGCTTAAGTGTAGGTGTGTAACCACGAAAGTCTTTCTGCATCTGACATTGAATTGAGAAAAAAAACAAACTACATTGGCAAAAGCACCATCACCCATGCAAATGCAAATGAATGTGCATAACCATTTAATTATACTATGAAGGAATGCATGAAACAGACATTGTGCGGCACACAAACTCCGAATAAGACAATGAAACAAAAGCAGACATAGAAAAGCATCTATCACATTAACATTTTAAATTAGAATATTGATCACAACTTTACACCAATGTGTCGGAGCAAAAACATTGGCAATCATCATATTAAAAAAACCAATAGATAACCGAGCTTGCATTCGGATGGAGGCATTGATTTGATTTACAGATTTCAAATCATACCAAACTCGAAAGAAGTTGAAACGCAATTGATCGGGTGAAAGTTTCATGTCTTGGACAAAACGACAGAGTTATAATCGAGTCTTGAACATGACATTAGCCTCGGATCCTTCATACAATAAACTAATAAAAGGGATTAGAACCTTGACCACACTCAATGGTGTAACTTGTATTACAAGATTAGTTTGATGTTATCTTGCTCTACATCAATGAGATATTAATTATTGATACCCATGACTATTCCTGGGTAGCATCAGCATCAATTTTTTCTTAGATGGTAGGAAAAATTAAATAGTGTAATTTTATCGAGTTTTTTTTTAATGTTGTAGTAAAAAAATAAAATAATAAATATTATTTAATTTTCGTCCATCCGAATTACACCCTGACTGCATTAATTTACATTCCGAACATAGAACATGGTTCTAACTAAGGCTTGAATCGGGAATTTCCCTTAGAAGCCCCTAAATATTGGTATGACCGAAAACTTTGACGATCGTAGATAAGAATTATGATGATTAGGACAATGGAACTCCAATCGAGTTGTGTGCTTCTTACTCTAGTGAAGTTTTCAAGTGCAACTTTGGACTCCTCACTTTCAACATATAGGATACATTACATCATTGGAAATATACACTTGGTGACATTTTCTTACACCAATTTTAATTAGATAGCCTGTACAATATAAACGCTTTGTTTATCACTCTTGGCATAGAATTGGTTCTGAGATCGAGAATCTTTCCTAGCTTCTCCCAAATGTTTCAGATGAATGGATGTGCGGGAAGGGAGATACATATAGAATCAGGAGAGGGATGGACGGAATGCTGCCCATTTTCTGTAGCTACGGATCTCATATTCCATAATGATTGAATATACATCAACACATGTAATTCACCTAAATATATATGAAAAAGAGACTGGAAATATCGTTTTAATTTAAGATATATAGTGTTTACGAGAACTCGATGATTGTCCTAACAAACACAATGGCTTATATCCAGCATCAGTCCATGCAGGAACATGGTGTGAATTGGCCATTTCATCTGAAAAGGAGACATTAAAATAGATATCACAATAACCAAAATAGACGGTACTCGAAAATCCTAGAAAATTTGAAGTTATCAAGAATCGAGCATCCAATCGGTAAAAACTATAGATATTATAGCTGTAAGGATTATTACTCATTGTCCTTCCAAATAGTACTCGTAGTATTCCTCTTCATCATAATCCTCTTCTTCTTCCTCTTCGTCACTAAATTCTTCTTCTAAATGTTTTGCTCATCCCAAAGCTGACAGGAACAAGTTGCTTCCTTGTTTCTCCACTCCGCCCCACAAGTATAGCAAAATTCATAGCCACATCTGTAACAAATTGGGTTCGAACCAATACCAAAATACAGGAAAACCAAGAAAACTTACATGTACCCAAGAAGATTAATACAAACTTAATTCAAGTAGATGTACAATATAATCAATTGAATATAAAAAAATGTAAACCAGGTATAAGAATAGAAGATTTAAGGTGTTAAAGTTAGAAGGTAAAATAAGCCTAGCTGGCTCAACTTAGTCTAGAGCTGGAGCTTATACATTATAATTAATGAGATTGAACAACAGCGAGGACATAAATCGGCGATCCCATATTTTCCATGAGAAAATGCAATAGGCTCTCATGTTCCAAATGGTCAGACAGACTTTAGCATTTATTAAAATATAATTTACTTCTAATTTAGAATGCATCGCCTTATTTTATTCCACTATCATTTTTACAAAAAAATTCAGTTTAATGGAAAAAAAAGATAGCTATTTTGAGCGAGGACCGTACAACTTCCGAATAAATGAATACCATAAAATTTAGAAATTCCTTAAGTGACTAATCATTGTTCATTATGATTCTACAAAGTTATGTGAAGGATCGAGACAGTTGATATTTAGCTGGTACCTGCAAGTCATGTGATAGCACCCAGCAGCAAGTTCAATCATATGGTTGCACTTGACACACTGACGCCACATATTTGTTGCTGCCAAATTCTTCAACTTCACTTCTTCTGGCTGGGGATAAGGATTTCTCCTCTTGTATTCCAAACAACCCATACTATCGTGCCATGGCACCTTGCAATTGATGCAGAAGTTACCGTTGCATTTTAAGCATTTCCGGTTTCCAGATCTTTCTGCTCCCACTAAGGCATATTTGGAATATTCTAAAACCTCCCTTTTAGACATTAATGCAGAACATTTTGGGTAAGGGCAATAGATTTTCTGTGTACTGGGAATTGAAGCCTCCATTATGCGATGACTCATAATTTCAATCAGTTTGTGTCAAGAATTTGCTACAACTGTCAATTTTCAGTTCAGTACTGCAGCCCTCATGCGGACATTTAGGTAACATCCCATGTAGTAACTTCACTTCCATATGCTGTTTCATGCAAGAAAAGCAATATCGGTGCATGCAATCATCGACAGAGAAGATCTGGTTCATATTTACGTCTTCTAAACAAATTACACATGTCTCATTGATAGAACCACTCACTTCTGAACGTTTTTCCAACTGAGTAGCTATAGCTTCTCTTGCAAGTTTAAATGCAAATTTAATATCATTTCGAGTCACAAGAGCTGACCTGCAGTAAGTAAATTTTTCTTGAAGTTCGGACACTTGATTGACTAATTCCAAATTTTTCTCTGTTTTGGTGACCATTGGCGTGTTATCTACATGCAATGACAATTTAAACTAAACAAGTCAACTTTGGGCAATTAAATATCAACACAAGTCCAAAAAACTTTCATCATGATCAGTAAAAGCAAGCATACATGATGCAATCATTGAACAGTTGAACAATGGGAGTTGACAAGAATGCAAGTACAATCAAATAGAGTGCAATAAATAATTGAGCAAGAAGCATAGAAAAAAATAGTACAAATGCAATTCGTTGAATATAGAATTCTGCATTATTTCTGTTATAGGTTACTTTCATATACCAAGCTGTCTTGGAACTGTAAGATCTCACATTAGCTCCCATTGTTGACAGAAATTTGTTCAAGTCTTATGTTGTTGCTATTATCCACGGCCTTTATTATCACTTTGTCAAGATAATTTCTCACGATTATTCAAGGTATCTCTTTTAATACTTTCTAAATACCCTCCCTGTAATGATACATGAAACATAATACATCAATCATATTTAACATATAAGAATAATTATCTATTTTTCTTTGCATACTTTGATTGCATAAAATACAACTTCGTCTAATAATGATTTAGAAAAAATTTATTTTAAAAAATCTAATGCTTTATACATATAGACATCATTCGGTATGAAGAATAGGATATAGATTGATAAGTTATTGAGATTATAAAAAGATTAAATAGGATATTGAATATTGGCATCAGACCCAGCGTCCCATCTTCTGTGTCACAAAGGATGTGGACAAGAAATAAGGGAAGAAAAGCTTGGATGACTATATGGAGCACGGTGATCTGGACGATATGGCTACATCGAAATAAATTGTGTTTTCAAGGCCGTGAGAATAAGAAGAAGATTTATTGGAGACAATTATTCACAGATCCTGGTTCTGGATCACAAACAGAGGAAATCATAAATTTTTGTACTCTTTTGTTGATTGGAGACGAGAACCGTTGCTATGTTTGAGAGCTATGTAATTTTATAATGTAACATCAGATCCTACCTATTGTAGTATCACTACATCTTGTAGTAACTTCTCTGGTGCTCTCGCACGCTTTTATATTATATATTATTTGTCTGATCAAAAAAAAAAATTTGATTGAGTAAAATTGAAATTAGAAATATTATTAAATAATATTTTTACATTTTGATATAACAAATTTAACAATCTTTGAAAAGTATTTTTTTCAAGTAAATTTCAACATCAAATATAAAAAAATTAATGTTGAAAATATTTATATTTCCACTTTAAAATTTATATATACAACAGACATTGTGGGACGGATGATGAAATTTTTGGATCAAAATTTTTATTAGGGTAACAGTACAAAAAGGGGGAAATGGGGGTATAAGTCTAAATTCGCTTCACAAATGATGTGGATAATTATTATCACTTTTACAATGTTGGACCATCAATCAGTCTAAGCCTGATATTAATGGTACGAAAATATGCAGCCCAAACACTGGATGACCTACACCTCCAGGCTAGCCGAATGGTTGTCACCCTTCTCCCATTTGGGACGGACTCGAGTTCGAGTCCTATTTAAAGTATTTGCCCCTCCCTAAAGCTAAAAACACTGGATGACCAAAAATAAAGCATCAATCCATCCCTTATCCATTGCTTCAAACATGGCCATAGTAAATCACATGCATGCAATACTTGCATCAAATCATTAATTATCAAAACAAGTCACACCCTTCAAATTTCAAAATTTACAATAATTCACACATATTAGATGTGCTATAACTATAACTGTAAACACAACGTGCTCTGTAAGCACATTACAAATGCGCCGAACCACTAAACTAATAAATTGTTAAATTCGATTATGCATGTATTAGAAGGATTTTGAACTACAATTTATATCAATTTCATGCATCTTAAAAAAAATCAAACTCTTAAATGAATTTCCATTTTCCATCATAAAGATTCATTGTGGGGAATACCCGAGTTCGAAGGATATTCTCATATTCTACCATATATAATCTTTTTATGTAATTTTCTTATTTTTCTATCATAATATACACCCTTACAATAGTATTCTGTTTGTGCAAACCAAAGGAAATGATGACTCTCGGTTGTTCTAAAGCAGAAACCAAGTGGATTCAGTTTCTTTAATTCTTAATAAAAAGAAGGGATAGACCATTTACAATTAGCCATGTGTATCTTGATCCAGGGGCATATTTACGACATATGATATATATACACATTAATTTAATCATAATTGAGTTTTTCAAGATCCAATATATTAATACGTATATAAACATATTTTATCCCCGTGCTCTCATATTCATCATTTGAATCTCACAAATTTGTAAATCAGAAGAAAAAGGGAAATGAAGGAAGTAAGACGGAATGAAACTCACAAAATTGTGAATCGGGCAATAATCACAGAAAAAGATGACCCTTTGGAGCTCCAATTCTACCGCAGCATTCAGACCCTCGATTAGGGCCCTAAGTTCAGCGCCGCTACGGCTCATTCCAATGCCTACTAAGGGCTTTCGCAGCTCGAAAAGCAGTTCATCCTTCGAATCACATATTGCAATGCCAATCCCTCCAATAGAATTCCCCTTCGGATATTGACTCTCCACCAAACCCTTAAAGTAAACCCTAAAAATCTCTGCATTGGCCCCTTGGAGCTGCCTTCTCCAAACGGAAACTCGACTTCATCGCCCCATTCCTCCCACTCGTCATCGGACATTTTTGAGATTTCAAGCGCCAAATTATGATCGTGTATCCGACGGTGGAGATCAGTCCTCAGTCTACTAAATTCTGTTTCGGATATCACAAATTCTTTCAATTCCTGGTCGAGTTTGAGTTCTTCCTCGTACTGGAGGTCGGTGAAGTTTACGATGTCTTCTCTCGACGGAGGCGGATTCAATCGGGTAGAGATGCCGGCGGCGGTGGATGGTTGGTTGTGTGGGTAAAGAGAGGCGGTTATGGCTTCTTGAAGTTGGAGGTTGAAGGCGAATTCTAGGCCGGAATCCATGGCTTTGGCCTCCATCAGTTCACGGCGTTGACCAGCGGCAATGGATCGAAGATCGTCGGGTTCAGAGTCCGTTCGGATACGGATTTCGTACAAGGAAGACTCAGAAGACTTGTGCTGGGACTTTATATGAGGTTGTTTCGAGTAGACCGGGCCACAGGTCTACGACCCGGTTCGAAGAAACTGCTAATCCTAGTCCGGTTTTGGCCAAGTGCTTATTGCTTGGATTCTATGAATTTTAAAAAAAAAATTTTAAGATTATTTTAAATTCATAAAAAAAACCTGACTAAAATTTACAGATTGAATTTTTTTTAGTTTAACTCTATGAATTTTGAAATTTAAAGATGTAAAGTTTTAAATTAAATATGAAAAAATAATTGAAATTTATATTTTAAAAAAAATATTATTGACCAAAATTTATTGCCACAAATTTAAAACAAAGAGAGTTTGAAGTTAAGACTTTATCTATGTATCCGCTAGTTTTGATGGGATAAAATATGATCTATAATACGAAGATAATAAATTGAAAGACATGAATATCATAATTATTTTTAACTCCGATTATGATAGAACTCAAGTCAAATGTTTGATAAAATAAGGATATCGAGCATTATTATTCACAAAATAATAAAATATTGCCCACTCATTTCATTATATGAAATATAAAATATACGAAAAATATAAAATTAGTCTACCTGATGGTTAGTCTGACTATTTTTGCTCTTTTTTTTTAACTAAACTCAATCTAATCACTACATGTTCATTCTATATAAAATATATGAATAGTAAAACTGTTGTTGTCTTAGTAAGGGATATGTAACTTAGGAATAATGACAAGCAATGTTACAATAACTTTGTAGGATGTCGAGGCAAGAGTTATACTTATTATTCTTGAAATTGTATTGTCCCGCTATGGTTCTCACGCTTAGCGAATCGTTTCTCAAGATACAAAGACTATAATTTATGATAGCAGCACTTCAAATCACAAATTAATAACCACAAAGGTTTAAATGCACTCAACCAAGAAATGAGAGATGAACAATATGAATATGCATAATTTTACTCTCAAAGATGAATTTGATTTTGTAAAAAGTGCTTTAATTCAACCATGTGATGTTCTTTTATAGTAAACCAGAAAACACCATCAAAAGACACATTCGGAAGTGTTTTTCCATGGAAAATTCGCATCTATACGCGAAAGGGTGCACAACCCTTCATAAAAAACTAAAATTCGCGAACTTGGACAGAATGCATAGCGCTGGGCCGCCTCCCAGCAGGCGCCCCAGTGCTAGTCACACTGTCTGGGCCAGTATGCAGCGATGGGGCGCTGCTCAGGCAGCGCCTGAGCACTGCTACACCGCCTGGGTGTTGCCCGGGCAGTGTTTTCTAGACCGATTTCGCCCATTTTTTCCTCCATTCGTATATTCCGACTTTTCATGCTTAATTTAAATTCATTAAGCACATTTTTCCAATAATTCCCCACATGAATTAAAATTAATGCATGAATGCAATGAGCGTCTTTAACGAATTGTTATAGCATCGGGAGAAGTAGCTTGAAGCTTTGAACATTCCGTAGTAGTATTAATCGGATTTACTCGACTTAATAGTGAACTTATAATTTTAAACTATTTAGTTGTTAGTGTAAACTGAGACAATTGAACCCATACCATAACAATTCTAACATTCTTTTTGGTTTTTATGTTGTGTCCGTTTCGGTCATGTACCACGCTTTGTTAAGTGTTTTCCATCTTTGAAATGGCCACACTTCGCACTTACGTAGGTGATCTCCTAAAAGATTATCACGTTGTACTCCAACATATCCTTATATGTCATAGGAATCATTAAATGATTTTTGCCTATCCCCGTACCTTTTTTGCAGGCTACACCATTTATCATATGAATGGGTTGGAGATTGATCTCCAAGGTATTTATACAATCTCATAATTTAGTTGTCTTTTTTCAACATAGATCTTGGGATCTCCAGTCAACAAGGCTGGTTATGCATTATGAGATTTTGATTTTATAGGGTTTTAACCTCATTTCCTTCGATAAACTATATACTTGTTCTCTAGGCAAACCTAGTGATAGGCTTAGATTTTGAGTGTTTTTAGCTGTAATTTCTTCCAATTTTTCGTACTTTTTCCTGGATGATATTATGCTTTTTGGTGTTTATTTGTCTATTTCAGGAAAATTAGTTGGAAATGGAAGAAATGAGCTAAACTGAAGAAAAATGGCGAAATCGAGGCGAGAGGAGAGAAAGAGTTGAAATTGAGGAAGTTGGATTTTCGGAGTCTCGATCGATCGAGCCAGGCAGTGTGCTGAGAAGAAAATAATTAGAAGTCTCGATCGATCGAGATTATTTCTCGATCGATCGACCAAGGCAGAAACTTCAGAGCCAATTTTATCGAAGGCTCGATCGATCGGAAGGAAATCTCGATCGATCGAGCGAGGCAGGTGAGTGAGTTCAAAGGCTGATGTGAACAGTGCACCGATCGATCGGACGCAATTCTCGATCGATCGCGATACGCAAATCCGGGAAAATCTTATCTTCCATTTTTGAATGGATTTTCGGGGGATAAAAGAAAGATCATTTCCATACAAGGTATACACGATATCAGACGCCAATCCTCTCAAAAATAAGGAACCCTAGCCGCCGCCTAGCGCCGCCGAAGGAGATTTAGTCTCCTTCTTCGTCCAAAGTCGAGCCAATCCATTCCGGAGTGCAAGGAAGGAGCAAGAGAAGAGATTTCGGTGCTACGCACGGATTTATTCCGCCGTTTATCGTATTTCTAGACTCTAATCTATTTCATTTTGATTTCCAATTGATGTTTTTGAGGTCGAGAGACGATTAAACTCTTTTGTATTTGATTTGAAATATTTTCAGTTTATTCTATCGAGTTTTAGTTTCGTTGTGTTTGATTATTGATTCAATTGTGTTTGAGTGCATTGATCACTATTGTTCATAAATTAATTGCTTGTGTAGATCAAAGCCTAGCTAACTTTGATTCAATCTTCCTGGGGTCCACAGATATCCCTTGGTTAGATATGACATGGCCTAGGAATACCAGGCTGTCCAACCAGAACTCGCACTTGTTAAGCTTTGCATATAACTGATGATCCCTAAGGATCTGAAGTACTGTCCTCAAGTGCCTTACATGCTCTTCTTCAGTCCGAGAATAAATAAGTATGTCGTCAATGAAGACTATGACGAACTGATCCAAATATGGCTGGAACACCCTGTTCATCAAACTCATGAAGACAGCTGGGGCATTTGTCACCCCAAAAGGCATGACCAGGAATTCATAGTGCCCATATCTCGTCCTGAAGCCGTCTTCTGAACATCATCTTCCCTCACTCGTATCTGATGGTACCCCGACCTCAGATCGATCTTACTGTAGAGCCTCGTACCCTGCAACTGATCAAATAAGTCATCAATCCTCGGAAGCGGATACTTGTTCTTAACTGTGGCCTTATTCAGTTGCCTATAGTCAATGCATAGACGCATCGATCCATCTTTCTTCTTAACAAATAAAACAGCCGCACCCCAGGGCGGTACGCTAGGGCGTATGTAGCCCTTGTCAAGGAGTTCTTGTAACTGAATCTTTAGCTCCCTTAACTCTGCTGGTGCCATCCTATACGGGGCATGAGAAATTGCAGACGTCCCTGGTAGCAACTCAATCCAAACTCGACCTCTCTCGTCGGTGGGAATCCGGGAATCTCCTCCGGAAAAAGATCAGGAAACTTCGCTACTACCGGCACATCCTCAACCTTTGATTCTTTCCTCTTTTCCGCAGTATCCACAGCATAGAGAAGATATCCTGTATGGCCTCGTTCCAATAGCTGTGCCATCTTGGCAGCGGATATCAACGGAATCTTTGGACGGGAACCATCCCCATAGAATGTCCACTGGACTCCTAAATCAGATCTAAACCGGACAGTCCTTTGTCTGCAGTCCACCACTGCCTGATACTTATTCAGAACATCAATGCCTACAATACAGTCAAAGTCTGACATCCCCAGAACAATCAAATCTGATCTTAACTCGTTATCCTCAAATAAATGAGGCCATCATAGACGATATGATCCGTAGTCAAACCTCTTCCCGCGGGGGTCGAGACCATAAGAGGCATGCGATGGGCGACGGAGAAGTGCATATGTGGTGCCTTTCAACAAAACTCGTCGACACAAAAGAGTGTGACGCACCTGTGTCTATCAATATAAAAGCAGGTGCATAAATAAAAGACACGTACCCGCTATCACCTCCTCTGGAGCCGCTGTAGCCTGCTCCCTCGTCAAAGCATAGACCTGCCCTTGAGGTGGCCCAGCCGGCTGACCTCCATACTGCCTCGGTGCAAAAGGTGGTCTGTGTTGTGCCGCTCTGTCCGCAGGCCTCCCCGCAGAGTTCTGCTGTTCCCCTGTTGGGACACTGCCGAGCAAAGTGGCCTCTGTCGCCACAGACATAGCATCCTACGCAATCCTTTGCCAAATGTGGTTGTCCACAAAGAGTGCACTGAACTCTTCCAGATCTGTCTCGGGCCTCTTGCCACTGAATCTCGACGCTGAAGTGTTCCCCCTAGGCTTAAACTGATCACCCCTGGGCTTCAAATTGTCAGAAGTGAATCTCTGAGGGGGTGCTGGAGGTGGCACGGCATTAGGATATGTACCAACTCCCAGTTCAGCTAGTTCGGCCTGTGAAAGCGCATCATCAAAACAGGCAGGGCCATAAGTGACGACCCTGTCATACAGCTCAGGCCTCAAGCCTTTCATGAAATTCCTCATCTTAGCTTGGGTATTTGCAGCCACATGAGGTACATATCGGAGTAAGGAACAGTAATGAAGAGCATAATCGGATACAGGCATAGTACCTTGTCTCAAGTTGGTAAACTCGTCCTCTTTAGCCTGTCTCGCAGCAGCTGAGACATAGCGAGTCAGAAACCTAGTCCTGAATAGTTTCCAATTGATCTCCTGACCCTGAGCCTCTTGCTCAATCACCGTGGTCTTCCACCACATCAGTGCCTTCTTGGCCAGCTGAAATTCTGCTAACCTGATCCATGCCGTCTTTGCACAAGGCGCTGCCACAAATATCTGTTCAATCCTCTCCAACCATTCCTCAGCTTTTTCCCCTGATTCAGTTCCTTCGAACATCGGGGGTCGGTACATCATAAATTGAGCCAAGCTCAACTCCCCAGGTAGCAACTGTTGTTCAGAGGGTTCTTCGCCCAAGGCTGGTGGTGGCAGTGGATTCGTACGCCCAGCACTTGCATTTACACTAATGGCGTCACCCACTTCTATATTCGCTGCCATGCTGCAACACAAAGGTTAACAACAATACCCAAAAGCAGTTCATAAAGTACATCGTTAGATAATTAAACATGTTAGCACAACATCTTCTTCTTCATATGCAACATACATATAAACATGTTCAAAAGTAAGCACCTAGCTAACTTATTGCTAAGGCTACCCTTCACTCATTCCCGAGTTATCTAACCACTGCTCTGATACCACTAATGTAGGGTCTTCCTACCTTAATAGTGTTAATTAGAACATAAAAAGGACTAATCATGCATTAAAAAACAACTTAAGGTTCCGGTTGTTACACGAGCTAACAGGATTACAGGCCAAGATACAAAACTTCAAAAATAATTCATTACATTCCAAAAAGAATGACATTTAGATTTACACTACTCCTAGAGTAGATACTAATCATGACTTGAATCCTATACATCCTATGTCCTCGTAGCTCACAGCCTCAACCCGACCCTTAGTCCTTTAGTCCAAAAGTGTACCTACAGGGACAACACATCATGAGCAATAAAAATCGTACTTAACATCATAAAAACATCATAGTAAATGCATGAAATCTTGGTTAAGTAATTATGCTGATCGTTCATAACTTCTTTTCGTTGTCCCTGATTCATATTCATGCATGTGAGGCATCTTACCCCGTGGCATCTTACCACAAATAACATCGTATGGCCTCTTACCATATGGGGCATCTTACCCCGTGGCATCTTACCACAAATAACATCGTATGGCCTCTTACCATATGGGGCATCTTACCCCGTGGCATCTTACCACAAATAACATCGTATGACCTCTTACCATATGGGCATCTTACCCCGTGGCATCTTACCACATAATAAAATCGTATGGCATCTTACCATATGGGCATCTTACCCCGTGGCATCTTACCACATCATAATCATCGTATAAACATCATCATATAAACATCGTATAAACATCATCATATAAACATCTTATAAAATCATCATATAAACATCGTATGAACATCATCATTTCATCATGAATATTCATGCGATAAATGCATAGTCGTAGTGTAGAGATGTGTTTTACCATCCGATGCCCGTACGTCTCTTACGTACCTTTTCAAAAGGAGGAGGAGTCAACAGACTTTTATCTCCTTGATGGTGCCGGTACCTGGGATGGTTCTACAAAACCACACAATACCATATTAGATGCTCAATATCATCTCACATCATAAAATTAACAAAATAAAACATCATCTTATTTTTCAACTTTCTGTCTCTCTCGATCGATCCGCCCCAAGGTCTCGATCGATCGAGAAACTGTGCACAAATAGTGCCCAAACATTCTGCTCGATCGATCGATCGAAATATTTTACCGATCGAGGCTTGATCGATCGAGAGCTTCGATCGATCGAAATCTTCGATCGATCGGCCCCTGAAATTCAAAACATGCTTTAAACATTCTGCCTCGCTCGATCGATCGGGACTAAAATCTCGATCGATCGAGAGCTCTGAAAAATCGGGACTTCCCCAGATTTTTTGAGCACCTCTTTTCCTACCTTCATTTCTATTCATAACACATCATACTTGCTCAAACAAACATGTTAGGAACTTCATAAAACATCCATGCATGTGTTCAAATCAAAGGTTTAACAAAACCTAAGCTAACATGCATCACAACATCATCAAAATCTTCGACCTCAACCAACCTTAAACAGAAACAGAGCATGCTTATCTTTTATTTCGAGCATGTTTCACAACAGAAATCTTTTCAGTTAGAACATCATAGTAGTTCAC
Organism: Haberlea rhodopensis; assembly: GCA_907163345.1. Lineage (NCBI taxonomy): Eukaryota > Viridiplantae > Streptophyta > Magnoliopsida > Lamiales > Gesneriaceae > Haberlea > Haberlea rhodopensis. Next base: position 3,580 of record CAJQUN010002943.1, on the reverse strand, counting down.
ACAAAGCACTACACTACATAATCCATAATCTAGTCATAACTACTCAACAACATCTCCACCAGTGACATACAAATAATCACCTACCAAGGTTTCACCCAAACCTTACCTAGCAAATGAAACATCCCACCAAAACATACCCAACCAAAAACAGAGTATCAAGTCTTACCCCCTTTTCCTCCTCTATTTGGCAAGCTTTTGCACAATAATTCACAACCTTTTTCCTCCTCTTTTCTGCAGTTCCAGGGACGAAAAAGAGATGGAGAAGGAGGTGGAGGGGAATGGGTGTAGGCAATGAGTGATAGCATGGGTTGGGGCAAGTGGGGGGTATGGGTTGAACAAGTGGGGAAGGGTGAGGTGGCCGATTGGGTGGTGGTGTGGTTGGGGTGTCTTGTGGTGTGTTTAATTGTGCCCCGGTATTTAGTACGATGTATTAAAATATCCTCACTCGATATTTTATAATTTCATTTAATTAATACACCCCTTTAAAAACACCCAACATGCCCCTAATCATAACATCATCTCATAAATATTATCCCCCAAATTAAATGCACCACAACCCTTAAACACATCATAATTCATCATCGTAGCACATAATCATATCACATTTCGGGGGTATTACAATATGAATACCCGGAGGCATAAACCATCGCCAATAGAAAGCGGAATGAACCATCGCTGTATATACCTACGCAAGCATGAACCATCACCAATAGAATAGAGGAATGAACCATCGCTATATGAATACTCGGCGGCATAAACCATCGCCAATAGAATAGCGAAATCAACCATGGCTATATATACCCAACGACATAAACCATCGCCAATAGAATAGCGGAATAAACCATCGCTATATATCCCGGCGGCATGAACCATCGCCAATAGAATAGCGTCATGATATCCCTCGCTATAAAGCGGCAAAAATCCCTCTTCGCTACTTTGCTTCGACATACCAGCAGCATAATATCCCTCGCTTATGCGGCAAATACTCTTCATCGCTATCATATGACAGCGGAAAGCTCATCGCTTTGCCATATTAGCGGCATAATATCCCTCGCTATAAGCGGCAAATACTCTTCATCGCTATCATATGACAGCGGAAAGATCATCGCTTTGCCATATTAGCGGCATAATATCCCTCGCTATAAGCGGCAAATATTCTTCATCGCGATGGTATGGTATGACAGCGGCGCCACTACTACTCCTCGTTTTAACATGACAGCGGAAATACCCTCGTGTTAACATGACAGCAGCATTAATACCCCTCGCTTTGACATATTAGCGGCATAATATCCCTCGCAATAGTAATATGACAGTGGAAATATCCTTCACTTCGACATATTTGCGGCAAATATTCTTCATCGCTATAATATGACAGCGACAAGTATTCTATCATCGCTTCGACATGAAGGCGGCAAGTATTCACATCTCTACGCCATGTATGCAACCACAATGCATAATCCATATCTCAATATCCATCGCTATGAGTGTATTTTAATGCACCTCGCTTCAAATGTGACATTCGTAATTCACCATCGCTTCAACATTTAGCGGCAAAGCATTAAATTTATCCCCCAATATATATGCAACCACAACGCATAATCCATATCCCATATGACCCTGCAACCACCATGGTTAGCAACAACATATTCCAATTATGACACATATCATAAACGCACATAAGTAAATAGTTGTGTCACATAATACTAACTACTGTCATGCATAAGTATGTGCTACCCATTTTCATCAACATGTTCCTAGGCCCTCAACAGCCCCAAAGAGCAAACCATTGCTCTGATACCACTAATGTAAGGACCCCCATGCCCTTAACCCGTTATTAGTATATTAACCCATGCATTTAGTGCATACAATCATATATGTAGGGGAAGGAGCACCTGCAACCATAGCAAAAAATGCCAATAATAAAATTTCTTACATTATTCCATATAATGTCCACTTTCCCTAACCAAGTCCACATACATATCATGCACCCTTTTAATACACTAACATGTTTCAGTCATTTAGCAAATCAATAAATAATTGCATGCGACCAATAAATGAAAAGAGAAAGGCCCTTGCCTCTTTATACAAACCATATACACATATAATAGCGCTCACATGCGAGCATCAACAAATGTATGTGTATAAAATGTATAAACATTGTGCTCAATACCGTCACTGGTACTTCGATCCTGGAAGAACCTCCATCCATAGCTCGAGCTCAATTCCAAAGCCATCGATGTACCTATTCACCTGCCCCAAACAGAGACAGCCCTCACACGGGTGAGCATACCAATACCACCAATCCAATAATCACAATATTACAACTCATAATTTACAAAATGTAAATGCCATGAATCTTAAATGATACTCCCTGGATGGTATCATCCTCATCCGGATCCCTGTGCTGTTCATGTTCTCAAAATAACCGAAACATCAAATTCCCAAATGCCAGTAATCATTACATTGATAAACATAACCCGTTTCCCATATACCGATACCATAATCAATAAAATCAAACCATTAAACAATGATTACAGATATTCCATATATAATGGTTCCATGGTTCTATTTCATCGCTCGCTCTACAATAGCGGCATTTTAATCTCAAGCACGCTTAACAGCGACGGTGTCATAACCGATGTTCGCCTCAACATCGACAGCATCCAATCATTGCTCGCTCAAAAATGGCACCATATAATTTCCAATATATATCCATTTATTGCAAATACAATTCACCATGCATATCACAGTTGCAATATATAAAAGGCTATACTCGTACGTTATACGTACCTTATAATTCCGTAGTTCGAATCCAACATTGCTTAGTCCCATGACCCATGATATGTAAATGTGCTAACACATAAATAATCCACAATTATCCACATCATGCAACCACGTGCCCAAGCATGTTCACAACCCCCAATTATATCACAATCCATGACGATTAATATTTAAAAAGACTTCGGGCGAAGCATGCATCAAAAACTCAACACGAAATAATTCCCCAAAATCAGGCACTGGCGATCGATCGCTTCATCCCAGGCAATCGATCGCCTCTCAAAAATAAGCATGGGCAGTCGATCGCTCCATTCCAGGCGATCGCTCGCCTCTCAGTGTATTTGGCTACTGCCTCCTGGCGATCGATCGCTTCATTTGAGGCGGTTGATCGCCTCAATGTTTAAAATGGCCATTGCCCCTTGGCGATCGATCGCTTCATTTGAGGCGGTCGATTGCCTCACTGTTCATCTTACTCAAATTTTACCAACGTCGCGGCAATTGATCGTCCTGCCCTAGGGGTCGATCGCCTCGACCTGCACTAGCCAAAAATGGCGTTTAAAGCTAAAAATTCCACAACGACAATCCTCACAACCCCAGACACCATTAATCCTCAACAAGGAGTCATAAATCCTCCTTAAACATCCAACCCCAAAATATTTAAAAAAATTTCAAAACTCAAACAACACAGTACCAAACCATACTCCACAATACTACTATCAAATCGAAGATAAATGCGATGGGAAGGATAATACCCTTATTAGCTCGAGAAATTCGGGCTCCCAAGTCGAGCCACCATCGATTT